>CATIWQ010533297.1:0-11760 GCA_949673415.1 Euphorbia schlechtendalii
AAAATTATTAAGAAAAAGAAAAGAATATAGTAATAATTAAGAGTTTCAAGAATACATTACCAAACAATATACATTGGTTTGACATCGTATTCGCTCCAAAATCTAGAGCGGAAAATTTATGAGATATTTACCATTATGGGAAGAGCAAAAGACTAAAAAAACCGAAACGAACCGACGAACCGGATCAGACCGGACCGAACCGAATCGAACCGAACTAATTTGGTTCGGTTCTTGGTCCACATATATGAATAATTTGATTTTCGGTTCGGTTCTCGATTTTTGGAAAAAAAATCGAATAAACCGAGAACCGAATCGAATTAAAATCATATATAAATTACTGTATTTTAGTTCAGATACAATGATTTGTCAATTTGTCTTTTGACCAATACTTTTAGTTTATGTGATTTATTAATTTATGAGATGATGTTCTTAAGTTTCATTGGATGGTTGCATTTGATTCTTATATTATATTTTGAAATTAACATTAGATGATATCTAGAAAGCAAACTTGGTAGTAGGTACTGATTCTTGAATGTGGTTTGATTTGTTGCATTTAACCATTTGTTTCAGTCTATAGAAATATAGATTGCTTATTGATTGAATTTATATTACTAGTTTAATTAGTTCATGTTTTAGAATTTTTTTTTTGAATGGATTATTTTATCTAATAATTTGGTTTTTTACTAAACCGAACCGGACCGAACCGAAATATTTAGGTTCGGTCCAGACCGAACCGAATTCTATTCGGTTCGGTATTTGGTTTCCAAAATTTTAATTATTTGGTTCTTGGTTTATTTGGTTCGGTTCGGTTCTTGGACCGAACCGACCAATGCTCACCCCTATTAAAGTGCACAGAAGAGAAAGAGAATGAAAAGAAAAGAAAAAGAAAAAAAAGAATTAAATTAAAGTAGATTAAGTATGATTTTATAAAGACTACCCAAAATGTTAAAAGAATTCCTAATTTTAATAATGGTTCGAAATCACAAATCCTCTTTTAAGATCCAAAATAACACAGCATCCTTTTGAAAATGGTCGATATCACATTATACGTTCTTAAAGTTTATCCATTTATTTAAGATAGACATTATCATTTGCATTCCATACAAGCGACGCAGAGCTAATTGACATCTTTAATGCTCACATTTTCACACACACACACACACACACACACACACACACACACACACACACATATATATATATATATATATATATATATATATATATATATATATATATATATATATATATAGATTGTTAATAAACACATCCTATTTATTCTGATTTTCGTAGCTCTATTATTTTGTTGTAAACCAAGTTCTACTATGTTATTTGGATATAGACATTGCATTTTGATTTTTATTGTCACTTTTAAATCAAGAATGAAGAAGATGTTTAATCCCGAAAAGAATTACAAATGTCTTTTGAGGAAAGTGCTAAGCACGATTCACTTATCGAGTGTTCAAGTTTCTTTATAACTTGTTTTACTATTTATGTCATATGTTTGTATACATATTATTGATTAATTGTTGTTTTGATTGAAGAAAAAGTTCAAAAACTTCTACTAGATGAATATTATAACAAGTTTGACACCTTTATATCCAAAGGAGCCAATTTCACTACAGTACTCCAAGAATTAGTCTCCAGATTCACAGGAACTCTCAGAGAATGGTACCAAAGTCTTGGAGAATACCGGCAGATTAGTTTTCTTCAAACAATTAATTCTGCTGCTGCTCTAGGTATCATCCACCAGAATTTCATTGGAGATTTCTCGATTTATGAAAGAAGAATCAGACAAGAGTATTTTGATATGAAATGCTTCTCTTTAAAGTAAAATGATTTGGAGAAACATTACAAGAGAATGTCTCAGCGATATTACATGTTGAATGGTTATAATGATCCAAACCTTTGATATGTATACATTGCTTCTCTTCCTCCAGAGTTACAGCCTGAGATCAATAGGCTTATAGCCCAGACGAAGAAGAACATTTCAGATATTACTCTTGGAGAAATTCACCAGATTACACTTGCTGCACTTGAGAGAATGTGCGAACAACACACTTTCTTCACAGACATTCTCCACAACAATAAGCTTGCAAGTTTACCAGAAATCTCATCTTGAGAATAAATGTCGGAACAAATGTCATTGCAAATCACAATCCTTTCATAAAAAATACAAAAAGAAGAAGTTCCGATATGGTAAATCATACAAACGACATCCCTATTAGAAGTTCAAATACTTTAAGAAGAAGCACAATCATGGCAAAAACAAGGATTCTAGCAGATGTTTTGCCCGTGGAAAAAAGGGTCATTTTGCAAAAAACTGCCCTAACAAACCAGCCAAAGCGCAAAAGCTTATCTCTTTATACAACATTGATGAAGCTGAAGCAGATATAGAATCTTTGTATTCTGAGCAAAGTGAGCAAGACAAAGATACAATTTTCGTAGTAGAATGGGATTCATCTTCTGACATTTCATCATAAGATACCGATAACATTATCCCTGTTTATGCTCTTCAAGATTGTAAGATTCAATTCAATAAAGATGATGAGAACATGATGCCACATGTTGAAATCCAAATCCTACCTTCAAAGTATGCAAAACCAGTTACTGTTATCGCATTCATTGATATGGGTTCATTCCAAACAATTATGAATCCAGACATCCTTCCTCCTGAAGATTGGGAAAAATCAATAAAAACTTCCCAGTGTTCATTTTCTAAATGAGTTTCTAAAATCACCTTCTTCTTCCTTATTCTTATTCCTAATACTCTCTTACATCTTCTATTAGAAATCTCATTTTTACTAGAAGACTAGTAGTAAAGGAATATGTTCAAACTTCTAGAATGGATCAATCCCATCTTCAAGCCACTCCTCAGGAGCAATATGTCACTATCCATATTGACCAGTCCCTTATTACTCAATGGAAAAGACAAGGATACACTCATCTTCATCTTGGAGTAGTACGAATTATACTCACCCTTCATGGTTGACATGGACTTAATGCTTGCTCTAGAGTCAGTCTTTTGGACTCTAGATTCTTGAAATATGAAAAAGTAGTTATTGGAGCAGTTGTAAAAACACTCCATGCAGGAAGTATTGTTTTCACTTTCTTCCCAAATTATAACTTTTCCCTCCAAGATCCCCACTTACCAACCACTTTAAAGATCCAAGTCCAAATTATAGGAGTTGAACAAATCCTAACAGCAATCTCAGCCACTTTACATCATCAAGTTATATACAGATTACAAAATCATGCTATGGACTTAGCTTCTCATGGTCATGCTACCAATGAAGTACTGTTCGTAATAGCTCACAATGATGATGATCCAACCATTATCCAAATCCCATGACAGATTATGAGCTTGCTCGGCTGATGCCTCTTGAATGGCTCACTAATTATGAACAAATGCATCAATCAGCTCAACCAATTGAAACTCAAGAAGTTCAGCGATTCCACCGGAGGTCTGATGGTTTAATCAGAACCACTTTCCAGCCACCAAGGAGGTCTTTTCACCAAGTGATGACACTCTCTCCTGTTTCTAGGCCAAGAGAGAGGAAGATCCCGATTCACAATTTTTATCCTGATGGTTCACATTCTTATGTTGATAAGATTGATGAACACTTCATTTGGGATGTTCTAGGTAGTGGAATGTGTGATTCCAATTGTACTTGTCATTGTAATACAGATGATGATTCTGATGAAGAAGAAGATAATTCTATAAGATCCAATTCTCGTTGCATACCACATGAAAAAATCATCTAGAAAAAGCCAGATTTGCTTGATCTTCCATGGGTAAGCATTCATGATTGGGTTCTAGAAAAGGAAAAGAAAGAAGTAGAAAACTTCTTTCAATCTTATTCTAAACCTTTACCTATCTATAACAAAGCCCTTCAACAAATTCATACTGATCCACCACCAACCTGTTCTGTTGAAACTCCAATTCAAACCACACCTTTGGTTTCACCCTGTATGATGTTTAACTCACAAGACCTGACTGAGTTCCATCCTCTTTCAAAAACCATAAATCCTCAAACTAGAGTTGTCTCCACTCCTTATGTTATCCCACAAGTTGTCACCCCTAGTGGACAATTTGAAGAACCTAAACCCACTGAAGCAGTTTTGAACTGGCATACTGATAATGCTAGAATGCAAAATCAGTACTTGCATCAAATTGACAAAAAGCTGGATCACTTGACAACCACTCAGTCTTCCACATCAAAAGAGATCAATACTCTTCATTCCTTCATCAGGGAATCTCATAGAAAAACTTCTGAAGAGATTACTAAATTGGATAGCTCACTACGATCTCTTATTGATAAAAAGAGATTTGGAACAGAGTTTAAACAGAAAGAAGCAGAGATCCGTCATCTCAAGATTGAACTCTCAAAGATGGAAAATGATCTTTCCAAGATCATAACTCAACCATCTCCAAGCCTAGATGAAACACCAAACCTATTTTCATATTATCCATCCACTTACCATAACCCATTTCCACAACCTACACAGAGCTTTCAGCCTTTCAAACCCATTTATAAAACCTTTTCCAATCTCAAACTCTCCAAACCACCCATTATGCAAAAAACCCTACCTTCTACCACCCCTCCTATTACTACACAAAACCATTCCAAGAATCCTGAAAAACAACCTATGCAATTTTCCCTTAACCAAATATCCTCTACTTCTTCTTTCTCCGCTTGTGTCATGAATGGTCCTGGAAGATTCTACCAATGGTATGCTTGTGGTTGTGTCCAGAAGCTCTTTTCATCTCTCTGAAAGTATGGCCTGTGAAGGATAAATATACTAATCTTGGGATCAGTCTTGAATTGTCCTGTTTTTGGATTGTAGAGGCCTTCAAACTGGATTTGTCTTTGTAACTCCTTTTGCCACCAAGAAATAGGCGCAAACCTGTCAAGGAGGGCGAATAGTAGAGAACTAACATGATCTAGGTTGGTGATATAGTAATATAGGGATAACAATGGAATTTGAATGGCAATGGAGTAGAGAACTGTGAAGCACCGTATACACCAAAGTTCATGTTCAAGGAGTTGGGTTCTGGGATGAAGGGACCAAAGTAGAAGGAATGGACAATCTTTGAGATAAAAAGATTGATCTGGGATTCTTCTTAGTTGGACTGTTTTGGCAAGATAGTGAAAAATGTTGTTTCTGGCGTATTCTTGGATTTGTTGGAGTGAGCTGAAATCAGTTTCTAGAAGAAAACTTAATTTCCTTGTTAGAGCTAAAGGTGTAACCCAGAGATTTTCTAAATATGCAAAGGTGGCCATGTAAACAAGAGAGATTATTGCTTTGGATGTGATTAGGAGATTGTGTGTGGTCTGGAAAGCATGTCTGGAATGAGGTTTTTATCTCCTTTTATATGCTCAACTGTGAAATCATATTTTACGAACCAGTCTTTGAGCCTTAGCATCTGTGCAGTAGGGATGGATTTGTTTTGGAAATCAAGGATTTTTGGAAAAGCTGAGTTGTCCATTCTTACTGTAAAGTGGTGGTAGACAAGATGGAACTCGAATTTTTGGATTACATACTTTACAGCTAAGACTTATTTTATCGTGGAGTGATAATGCTTTTCTGATTCTTCGAACTGTCCGCTTGCATGTCCACAATAATGTTCTATCCCATCAAGATTCTCAATCAATACAGCTCCCCAGTACTCATCACTTGCATCTGTCTGTAGAATGCGTCTGCCTTCTCCGGGAATCTTTATGGGTGGAGGAGATTGTGCCAACTTCTTCAGTTGTTGGAAAGCTGTTGTTTGCTCTGGACCTCATGAACGATGATTTTTTCTAGTCATTTTTAATAATTGACTAGTGTACACAGCAACATGTGGAATAAAATTTCTGAGGAAATTGACCGCACCAAGAAACTGTTGAATTTGCTTTAAGGATAAGTTTTCATCAGGAAACTTTAGCAATTATTGAGCAATGTGAGGACCTGGTGTGTACTGTCTTTCTTTGAAATGCATGCCTAAAAAATCTATTGATGAGACACCAATAATGCTTTTCTTTTGAAGGTGCAAAGCATTTATTGTAACTTTTAGCTATCTCTTGTCAAATCATATTAACTTTTATATTGATATTTAATTTTAATATAGGGACCACGCCTGAACTTAGAAATAAAATTTCAAACCCAAATACGCAAAGACCCAAGCCACATTGAGCTGAATTGGACATGGACGTTGAAGAGCTCTAAGGTCTGTTCTCTTCAACTTCTGAAAGCTGAATTGAACTTAACTGAATTTAACTTAACTGAACTTAACTGAACTGCATTTATTTCAGTGTAAATTTATAACTACATATTGCTGAACTTAACTTAATTAAACTCAACTGAACTTAATTAAATTGGAGTTGAAGATAACTGTTACTTCCCTAGATGGATATTATAGATATGTCACTTATTATCCTATCAATTAGAAGCAACAGTTATTACATAATAAATTGTGCAGTCAATTTCTTACCAAAAAAGGTAGTCAGTCTCACGGTTTATCCCAAATGATCCACTTGATCTTAATACTTTTGATATTTGAATAGTACATAGGCTAGATGTATGGTCACCAATGGCGGCCAATTCGTAAACTAATCCCCTATATATACAACTCTAATTTCTCTCTACACTACATCTCACATCTTACCATATCAATGGCTAACCTAGCTCAATTTCTTCTCTTTTCTCTCCTATTAATTTCCTTGCCTAAATCCAATGCTCAATCATCTTCTTCCAAGGCATTGGTCGTCCCCATCACTAAAGATCCAACTCTACAATACCTAACCCATCTCACATTAGGCACCCCAGCCGCTAAAATAGGTCTTGTACTTGATCTTGGTGGCCGCCATCTATGGTTTGATTGTTTAAATCAAACATCCTATAAATCATCCAGTCTTAGAAACGGCACTTGTGGCTCTGCGTCGTGCTCCGTCGCTAAAGGCAGTTGCATTCGTCCTGATAATACTTGCATGATTGTCCCTGAAAACAGTATCTTCGGACCTTTACTGACGGCTTTCGTCGCTAATGATAAAGTTGCTATCCATTCTACTGATGGATCGAAGGCCGGCTCGATTGTTACGGTTCCAAATGTCATCTTTGGTTGCGGTGAAACATTTAGCCTCACTAGCCTTGCTGAAGGTACAAAGGGAATGCTTGGCTTATCGAGAGAACGAGTATCGATTCCTTCGCAATTTTCATCTTTTCTGAATGCTCGGAAATTCGCCCTTTGCTTACCTTCTGAAGTGAATACCAATGGAGTTTTGTTCCTTGGTAAATCTCCTTACAAATTTTACCCTGGCTACAACACATCGAAATCCATTGATGTCACCCCTAGATTTAAGTACACAAAACTCCATACAAATTACCAAAGAACCGCAACGCCGAGAATACAAGGAGATCAATTGCCGGAGTACTTCGTAAAAATCACGGCGATTCTAGTCAACGACAAACAGATTCCGATCAACACAACATTGCTCGAATTCCACAAGACTGGAGTTGGGGGTTCAAAGATAACAACGGTCAAACCTTACACAACATTCGAGAGCAAAATTTACCGACCGTTTGTTAAGGTTTTTGACGAGGAAATTATTCGGATATGGAAAGTGAAAAAAGTCAAACCCGTTGCTCCCTTTTCAGATTGCTATACCATAGGCAACTTGGGCATGTCACTACTCGGACTTGGTGTGCCTGATATTAGTTTGATTTTTGAGGATAAATTTGTGAGGTGGGATATTTACGGAGCGAATTCAATGGTGGAAATAAGCAAAGATGTGGTGTGTTTAGGGATTATCGATGGAGGTATTAGCGAGCATCAAAGTACATACATTGATATCGGAGCACATCAATTGGAGGATAATTTACTTGAATTTGATTTGGCGTCTTCCAAACTTGGTTTTACTCAGTCACTTCTCTTCGAAGAAATTAACTGCTCTAACTTCAACTTCTGAGCAGGACTTTAACGAGCGAGTTTCAAGCTACATATATTGATATAGGAGCACATCAAATATTGGAAGATAATTTACTTCAATTTGATTTGGCTGCTTCTAAGCTTGGTTTTATTAAGCCACTTCTCTTTGAAGAAATTTATTGCTCTAACTTTAACTTATGAACATGGCTTTAATTTTCTTTCTATAGTTTAATGTTCTGCAATTATATTGAATTTGTCATATTTGACTTTTAAAAGTTGTTCGTTTGTTTTAGTTGGGTTTTAAGTTGTGTTAATGAAATTTTGTAATAATTTGATGATCCCATAGATAAGACTTTTCTTTTGCAAGATAATCATTTTTCTTGTAAACCATTTCCCATAGCTTGTGGATGATGTGAAGTTTATTGAATTTAGAATACATTAGGTAACTCGGAAACAAAAATGACTCGTAAATTGAATAAATTGAAACATAGAGGGAAAATGTTATTTCGAAAAAAATATAGGTATGGAAGTTGTACCTAAGACATCTGTAAACAATAAGGGTATAATTATAAACACAAATTAATATGATTTTATCATTTTATGAATAATTTATTAATTCGATAATTAAAAATTGTGATGCAACCAGTAAGAAAAGCATGAAAATTGAAAGTACTTGTTGAAAAATTGATTTTTATCTAGAAGATTAGCAGAACTAATATCGAGTATAATTTTTTAAACGATTTCCTTAATCACAAGGGGTTTCCAACTTTTATTATTTACAAAAGCGTTATGGAATCGTTTCTTTCCGGTTTTCAAAATAGATACGAAACGTAAATACCAGTACATGAGAGTTTATGAGCTACTTCAAGCCTGATAAAGAAAAGTTTATATGAGCCACTACATATTTATGTAGATAATGTACATATATTATGCCTCACCTGGCACTGCCACTCATTTAAATATTTGAGATGTCGAACCGAATCGCTACTTCACAAAATTGATATCTTTGTAATTGGATTTTTTTTTCTTTTTTGTTATTTAAATCTTTTGTCATTTTCAGAAAATATACAAACACAAACATGCTAGATGTTTACTAGTGGAGAGGAGCACAGGGACCACTTCCCGCTTGCAGTGTCTCCGTACACCAAAATAGATGATAATATAGGAATTGTCAATTATGGTGTTTTACCAACCGAATTTATTGTTCGTTGCTCTTTGATAAAGCCAACTTGATTCTTGCCTTTCAACATGTGTGGCGTGGTATATGCAAAAGCTTCGTGCTAAACCCATAACTTGAAACCCATATCATTACAATTCCTTCTCAAGAGACATCTTCATGACATTTTAAGAGGCCTAACTGAAATATGAAATAAAAATAGTTTGGAAACAACAATTATAATATATTGTAATCAATGTGAGTTAGAAACGTATTATTAAAATTTATCAATTATCTTAAAAAATTATTATTTAAAGTGTATGTACATGTAGACATAGAAAAAACATGGGATATTGTGAGTCCTAGATAGCAGACCTAGCTATACTCAAGAGTGACCTTGATTTTCATTCTGACAGAAAAGCTTTATGATTCTATTCTTTTTAACTGAAATTAAAAGTAATGAAAAAAACTGAATTTATTAGAACTGACTGAAACTGAACATACCAAAACTGAACTAAAACTTAATATACTGAAACTGAACTGAAAATACTGAAACTTAATTGAAAAATAATTATTTATACCAACAATAACTATGTTACTTTAAAATATGAGTTTAATAATAACAATAATCCATAATATTTTTAAATAATATTATACTACTTTAAAAGTTAATATACTAATAACAATAATCCATGTATTTCATAATAATACTATATTAGGCCTAATGCATACTTTTACTCCTAAACTTGACAGTTTTCACTTTTACCGCTCTCAACTAAGTCTACTAACATCCCGAACTTGACAAAACGCACCCTACAGCCCCCTCAAGTTGGCATTAATGCCAAGAAGTCAGAGAGTGATTGACACACGTGATGATGTGTCTGAAATGTAGTAATTTTGATACCACGTCAGCAAGATTAGAGATTAATTTGAATTGTGGAAAGTTCAATGTGGAATATTCTTCTTCATTCTTCTTGTTTTCATATAAAATTGAGTTATTTTTCTCTTTTCTCTATAGATTTTCTCGACAACCTGACAATTATTTTTCTATTTATTAGTTATGTTTTGACTTGAAGTGTGAAGAGTTTGCAAAATTAATGACTTGGAAAGAGTAATTAAGCAATTCAAGCGCATGAAATAAAGAAAGTTATGTACACGCACGTTTATGCCAACTTGAGGGATTGTCAATGCATTTTTATCAAGTTCTGGGTGTTTGTAAATGCAAATGAAAGCTGGGGACGATAAAAGTGAAAATGTGTCAAGTTTAGGTGGCAAACTATGTATTAAGCCACTATATTACAATAGAATTTATTAATAATCATTAATTTTAGTAATTGTTAAAATTATTATTATAGGTTATTTAATTATTGTTATTGTAGGACCCAGTAGGGTGATAAAATAGGGCAGGGGGGGGGGGGGTGAATGACTCTTTTTCGATTTCACAATATTCTTCAGAAGTATGCTTCTGAGAAAATATATTTTACTCAGAATCTCCTTTTTATGTTTAAGTGTTTTAATAGCGGAACTGAATAAACACAAAAATAAAGCAGAGTAAGGAAATATGCAAACAACTATTTTATCCTGGTTCAGCCTCTGCCTAATCCAGTCCTTGGAATCTCTTGTCCAAGATTTAATTCACTAGTGGGTTTTCTGCTGGTGAAAAGCAAACCCTTTACAGCTTGAGATTGAAGTTCCTTCCAACAATCTTGCCTATGATGAGCTATACCAATACAGGAGTATCGTCCTTCTGTATCTGAGGCTCTGAGCTTCGTCTCTCTTAAGTACCTTCCTTATGAGGTTGCTAAGCTCCCTTACACTAACTTACCCTTAGTTTAGTGTGATTTACAACAGTTTATAAGTAAATGATTTTGTTGAACTTCTGAACTTTGTTTCAGTTAGTTCAAATATAAACAGATGAGATTTGAATGTTTGCTATGAGAAGGTTGAAAGCAGATTAAGAATCAGTTCACTCTTGAATACTTTTTCTAAGATTCGACAACCTTCTGCAATGGCGGAAATCATCCTTTTATAAAGGGAGAGAATGTTTCCGTTGATTTTTAGACCGTTGCTAGGAATTCTATCGTTGTCTCCCAATTTTGTTTCCGTTAACAATCCGTTAGAGTAGCTCATCCAACTCTGATCCGCGCCATGCTGTGTTAGGTTGATTTTGGGGGATCACTTTGTATTATAGTTGTAGGTGAGATTTGCAGAGAAATTCTTATTCCTGATTTTGCAACCACTTTTATCTTATAGTGGACTTGGGGACAAAGAGCACGACGGCATTAAATGCAAAATTAGTTTTTCTTGACTTTTGACGCTGAAAGACTAAGTTGACCTTTGCAAAACCCCAGAGGAACTTCTTGAGGTTCTGAGTATTGAGTATTCTTCTAAATTCCTAACTGCTTCTGAAGTGTCACATCTCTGCTGACGAGTTTTATAACTTTCTGAGATTATCTGCTTCTGAACTCATAACCTACAAAAATAAAATTATCTTCAGAATCCAACAATCTCCCTCATTTGTTGGTTCTGAGTGAAGTCAAGCACAGTATGTACTTACTCCCTCACACTAATTCATAGTCTAATGCTTAAGTTCAGAGTTTAAGTTTAAAGACATACAAAGAAGTCAGTACAACGCAGAGTTGTACTTTTGGAACAACAGTTAAAACTTTTTATTTATGATGAGTACAAGTTTTTA
>CATIWQ010533364.1:0-29478 GCA_949673415.1 Euphorbia schlechtendalii
AAAAAAGACTCATTAGTTGTTTCGATTTTTCACATTACCCTTAATTTACGGAAATTGTGATTTTTGCCCCTTAATTTATATAAGCATCCTCGAACCTTTTATGTGCAAAAAAAATAATTTTCATATCGCAATTTCTAGGTAGTACTCATTCGGTTTCGTGTTGAAACCTACAATTCCCTTTCAAAATTAAAAATACATTGATGCGTGGTAATTTTATCAATTTAGTTAAATCATTCAAACATTTAGTGGATAAAAAAGTGTATTTTTTGAGTATAAGAGCATGTCCAACCATTTTCCCCATTTTCCATTCTCCAAATCCCATTTTGCAGGATCTATAGTGTTTTTGCTCCAACAATCTTCCTTATTTTCAATTTCCTATTTCAGATTCCAATAAAATAATAATATTTTATTATTATTATATTAATTTATTTACATCAAATCTATTCCCAATAACCAAAAAAATATTAAACACATTAAATTAAATCAAAACTAAAAAAATATCAATATAATAACCATTCCCCAAAATAGGGTTCCCCATGTACAGGGAACCCCATTTTGAGAATATACTATATGGGGAATGGTTGGACTTAACCATTCCCCATTTTGAGGATTTCCCCAAAATGGGGAACCATCGGAAGTGGCCTCATATACGTGATCAAATCAACACATATGTGCTTACGTTGTTATATTCCAATTATAGTAAAATCTTTATTAAAATAATCTTTAAATTAATATCCTCACTAAAAGTAATATATTCCTCGGGTCCTGGCTTGAGTGAGTTAAAAAATTGAACAATTTTAATAATTAATAATTCACCATAATTTTATATATAATTATCAGCTTCTTCTTAAAGTTTAAATCTTTTTGAAGCACGTATCTAATCCTCTTAATTTCAATAGTCATTATTGATATTACGACACCTTTTAGATGAGAAGACATTGTTTGGTAGTATTTGTTATATCTTTGCATATATATAGTACAATGCATGCTATCAAAATATTACATTTAATAATTTCTACGAAAATAAACTAAATCAAATTAAATTTTGTATTCTAAATCTTATTCACATACTTTAAAATTATAAATAATATTCATTTAATTGAGTATACTACGTGTAATAGTAAATTCATTGAATTTAATTACTTTTTAAAATGGAATTACTGGGTTTTGAAGCATAAACAATCGATATAAATGCATGCATGCCTACTCTGTAACTAATTATTTGAACGTGGAAATAGATCTCAATCTAATTTTAATCTGAGTGGAAGAACAAACACAAAACATGGTTTTATGCTCCAACCTAGTGATGGTCCTAACTTTCTTTTAAAAAAAATTTTACAATTAAGAAATAAATCTAATTAATATACATTACATAGACTTGTACATATTTTATGAAATGTAGTACTATAATCCACCATATTCATGTTTTCTATATTAATTCCGTTTCAGTGTTCGAATCGATAAAAAATTGTTTGAACTATAACTCAGATGCTTTGTCTTACTTTTTTTCCTAAAAAATCAGATGTTCCTATACACTAATTTTTTTATTTATGTACAAGTCAATCTTGAGAAGACTAAAGCTTAGATCAGATAGCTCACAAGTAAGCTCGATTTGAAGTTCACGAATTAGATAAAAATGTTAATAAATAACTCGATTACCAACAAATAATGATTAAATGAAAGTCAGCTTACAATATTTATCATTTTGATTCACTATTCATGTATGTGACCTTACAATATTTATCATTTTGATTCACTATTCATTTAGTGTGGAAACTTTTTAACTATCTAGTAATGAGTAATAACTAAAAGATAATTTAGATATGTAAACTTGATATTATTTGATGCAGTATAATTTATTTGACGTACTAAATTTAATTTTTTTTGTGAACGAAATAAATGATTAGTTTAGAAACAAATAAATGAGTTCTCTAGAAGTTTAGCTAAACTACTCTAAAACTTGGTGTGCAACTCATTGGGGGTGGAAATTATTTAAGTTGAAATCCTACTAATGTTTATTTAATTAGTTTACCATCGTAATGTATAGAATTCTTTAGATAATGAACTTTTTAAAGGGAAAATCTCCTTTTTGCCATAATTTCATCCCAATAATTAATTAATTAATTAATTAAGCAAAAAAAAAAAAAAAAAAACCAACGCACTTCATGATTAAAAATATAATCAAGTTCTTGATCACGTGATGGTATGGTAGTTATGATTAGGGTAGCATGGGTAGGGCTATTTTTTTATTTGTTATATTTTCTTATAAAAATTTAGATTTTATAAAATTTTAATTTTGTAAAGTTCAAAATTAAAATTTTTTTTCTTTTATTTTACATGAAAATGAGAAGCATCTTCTTCCTATACCTTATTAAGTTAACTTTGTCAAACTCTTATAATTATCTTCTCTTTCTTATTTAATTTGAATTTACAACTTCAAACGTCTATATCTCACAAACCGTCAATTTTTTTGAATCGACGCATTGAAATATTTTGATCGTCTTAATTTTTTATCTTTAAAATGACATACACTTTGATTTATTTAAAAAAATAATGTTTTGCAGTTTTATTATGTGTATAATTGTAGTATAATACCCTTTTTTACTGCCTTTTCATGAATGTGTTATACATGATATAAAGTTATATAATGAATTTATATAGATTTTTTTCTTCTTTATGTTCATAACAGTATCGAGTACCATAAAAAAAATTATGGCATGAAGGCCTTAAACTTGATATGAAAGCTCTTATACATGGTATAATAGTGGTTATGTTTACAATAAAACTCACTTTCTAGTAAAAAATAATTTATTGTAGTAATATACATAGTATAATAGTTGTATAATACTTGTTTTTACTATTTTTTCATGAATGCGTTATACATGATATAAAAGTGGTATAATGTATTCTATATAATCTTTTTTATAATACATTATACCACTCTTATACATTGCATAACACCTTCATGAAAAATTATTATTTTTATTATACAGCTATTATACTATGTGCAAGATTGCAATAAAATTTTTATTTTTTCAGAAAATTCAAAGTGTACGTCATTTAAAAGATAAAATTAAGACGAACAAAATATAACAAAGCGTCGATTCAGAAAAATTAACGGTTTATGAAATATGGAGGTTTGACGTTGCGAAATTCAAATTAAATAAGAGATCGAAGGTAGTTACATGTAAAAAAGGTAAAAGCAAAAAAAATTTAATAAAATGACAAAGTAAATATTAATTTTTTATTATTGTAAAAGTAATAAAATCTAACTTTTTTGCTATATGGTTTAATTACCTTATAGCTTAGATAGAAACTGAGATTTAGACTTGTTCACCGGGTAAGGGACTCGGCCCGAGCCCGTTCTCGTGGGTCGGGTTTGGATACCCAATTTTCTACTAAGTTCGGCCCGAGTTCGAAATTTTATGAGTTGGTTTGGTTTTTGCATAAATATCCAAGCTCAGCCCAACCAGTTAAATAATTTTTTATTAATTATATTTTATATTATATTACAAAACTTTATGCTGCTACATATGCACCCAAAACTCAAGGGCTTCCATTAATCAGTAGAGAAACTCTAAGCTTACGACTGGATCATTCAGATTGAGCCACTAGGTATATGCATTCTTTAGGGGAGCAAGGTATTGCTACATGACATTAAGCTCCAGCAATTCTATAGTTGGGTATGAAGCATACAAATTGCTAATAACGTAATTGATTAATACATTACGTGGGAAATGGATCTATTTATACCCGTCCAGTAGAATATGCTAGAATCCAATATATGGATGACCAAGTTAAAACCATCAAGAGAGAAAAATTTGCACAAGGAAACGTCAATAACAAGTGTTAGAAAAATGTTTTGGGGATTATTGTGGAAAATATAATGGTATTAAGCTCGGTCCGAATCCGGCGTAGTCCGAGTCCGTACTTATAATAATGTGAGTTGAGCTGGGTTTGAGTTGAGATTTTTAATAAAAGTCTACCCCTGCCCTGACATGCCTGTTCATGCCCGATGAACAGGTGTACACGAGATTATTTATATCTTTGTCTAATTTACGGGGTATGAGATTATTACAATTTTTTCGAAGATATGTATTTTTGAAAAAGGTTGGGTATCAAACTCAGAACCTTTCACCTTCACTTTGAGAGATGTATCAATTGTCTCCTACTATTATTAACTCTTACTTCCATTATATTGTTAGTTTAGGTGCAGTGCACTAAAAAACAACTATTGTTCCTTCCATTTCAAATAGAAATTTTTTATTTTCTAATCAAAACATGGAAAAGGTTGAAGATAGCATTCAAACTTTTAATTTATTATTTATACTTCTATACAAAAACTTATTTTTTTTTATTACTGATTGGTCATATTTTATATTTCACATTATTAATACTGAAACCATTAGAGATAAAATGGATCAAAATATATGTATAGATTATTGATCTGTGGTTACAATACAATGAGCTATGCAACTCTTACTTATACAGTAATGGAGGCCTATCAGGCTAAGTACTCTTTGATGGGAAAGTTTTTTTAGGTTTTTACATGAGATGTGATTTAGTGTGGTAGAGTGTATCAATGCTAGCTTGATCCCTCATTCATCTTATGCTTTAATACGCCCCCTTCAAGCTCAGCATGTTGCAACAATACCATTCCTATATGTTTGAGTGTTGGAATAATGTGAGAATGACTTTGAGCTTTGGTGAGCATATTTGCTAGTTGCTACTTGGAGTAGACATGTAGTGTTCTTAAGAAGCTAAAAGCAATTAGTTCCCTTATCTTGTGAACATTGGTTTCCACATGCTTGATTCTGTCATGAAACACTAGATTTCGTGCAATTTCTAGTGTTGTTGTGTTGTCACATGAGAGCTGAATTGGTAATTGGCCGGTTTTGACAAATTCCTTTAAGTAGCTGATCCATTGCAGCTCACAACTGGTTTGAGCCATAATGCGATATTATGCTTCACAAAAAAACCTGCTGATCACATTTTGTTTTTTGATTTTTTTATGAGATCAAACTTGTTCCAAGGAAAACATGTCAAGAATTTTCCAATAAGTTGGTGTGCTCCATATCTGCATCGAAGAAAGCACTTGACTTCAAATCTTCCTTCTTTTGGGATTGATACATTAGACCATATTGCAGTGTGCCCTTCGAGTATTAAAGGACATTAATTGCGGCTTGAAAATGTTGTTTGCAGGGCTTTTGTATGAACTGGCTCAGCTGTTGTGTTGAGTACCCAATATTATGCCTGGTGAAGTTTAGATATAATAGCTTCCCTACTATCTTTCTACATTTCTAGATCAGTATATTCTCCCGTTGCCTTGGCGAAATTGAAACCAACTGGTAAGGGATTTGAAGCTAGTTTGGAATTGAAGACCCCTAAATCTTTCAACTTGTCCGTTATGTACTTATCCTGTGACAAAACAACTCAAGTTCCTGGTCTTTCCACCTCAATACCCAAGAAATACTTCACCAGGCCTAAATCTAGTATGGTGAATAACTTGTGCAAATAATCTTTAACTTTTTACTAATTCTTCAGATGGACTAGCTATTAATATGTCATATAGATATATGACCATATATGTGGAAATCCATGAATCAACATTTGTTTTAATGAAAAGACAACGATCATTTACTGGTATATTAAATCCAAAAATCAGTAAATTTTTGAGATATCTCTCTATGCCACTATCTTCCAGCCTGTTCTAGTTCTTACAATGACTTGACCAACTTGTATACCTTTGTTTTTAGATATTTTTCATTCATGCAAATATGCATTATTGACATCTATTTGCTAAGAGTGTACCGGATATATTTTCTCATCTAAATGCCCATGCAAATATGCATTATTGACATCTATTTTGTGTAATGTCTGTAGTTCTTTGTTGTAATAATGGCTAAAAGAAGCTTCGTTGTTACACTCTTAGCAATTGGGCTAAAGGATTCATTGTAATCAATTCCCTACAATTGGTTATACCCTTTTGCCACAAGCCTAGCTTTAAATTTCTCCACTGCTTCATTTGGTTTATACTTCACCTTGTAAATCCACTTAGATGACAATGCCTTTTTTCCTCGAGGAATGTTAGCATGTATCCAAGTTTAATTGTCTTATAAGGCCTTTAATTCTGCCTGCATTGCTTCAATCCATCTTATATCTTTCACTGCTTCATTGTAGCTCATTTGCTCCTTTATTTCAGCAACATTTGCCAAGAACTGTTGGTGTTGGTTGTTAAATTTGACAATTTGTGTCAAAGCTTATGCACCATTTTCGGAATCTACAGTACAAACATCATCACCAAGCCGGGTTGACTTCTCATGTTTCTTTGTAGATCTCATTTCTATCACTTGTTCTGGTACAAAATCACCTTTGTTTGTTAGTAGTAAGCAAATAATCGATATTCTCTTTTTGTAGAAAAGGAAATTGTCTCTCTTTGAAAATGATATCTCTTGATACAATAAACTTCTTTGTGTTGAATTCTAGCAGTTCATGGACCTTTTGAATCCAATGAAAACTGCGGGTTGAGCTCTAGGTGAGAACTGTTCCTTAAATGGCCTATTATCGGTATAATAACAAAGACATCCATCCAAATGGGTGAAACTTTGTGTAATCTGCAGTTTTTCAAAAAAAAAAAAAATCTTCGTAAGGTGGCTTCCACCTTAATACTTTTGATGGAAGCACATTTATGATCGAAGCAGCTAGCATTATGACCTCATCCCAATAATCTGCAGTCATGCCACCTGGAAACAACAAGGACCTTGCAATATTTAGTAATTGCATATGCATTCTTTTTGTTACCCCATTTTGTTGGGGTGTATAAACACATGTTTTCTTAAGTACTACATCATGTTGTTGAAATAGACTCCTACATCTTTTGTTCACATATTCAGTGTCATTGTCTAATTTAATGGTCTGAACTTTAGCTTCAAACTATGTTTTAATTATGTTTAGAAAAACCTGCAAGGCTCCATACACTTGTGCTTTGGTTTACAGTAAAAAAATCCACAACATTCTATAGTCATCTATTATAGTTAAAAAAATAACATGCACCAGTTTTGTATGCTAACTTGTAAGGGCACATACATCACAATGTAAAATCTTGAAAACTATATTTTGTACAAATCATGTTATTACTAAAACGATGTCTGTGATGTTTTGCACTTGGACATGTAGCAAAACAAAAACTATCATTGTCAATACACAAAACCTCATCTGAAACATGACCTAGGCTGAGGTGCCTATTATTCTCAACATTTTTACTTAAGCTAACTAAACAACTTTTTATGTGCTTATTGTTCAGTAATCCATTTTCCCACATCAAATGCTTTATTACTATTTCTGAAAAGGAGTCCTTGTTCAGCCTGTAGAGGCCATCCACATATCATCCCACAGCCATCAACATTTTAATTGTCTGGTCTTGCAAACAATAATATCTTGAGTGATAAACTTACTATGATACTTAAAAACCTTAATAACTGACTAAGCTATTAGAAGATTCTTTCCATAAAATTAGGGATTCTATCTAGTTGGAGATATTAATTGCCCTCAAAATCATAAGTGCATGGCTATTAGCAAATATGATCTTGCATATCAATTAGTACAATTTTAGAGATTAATATATTTTTTATATTTGAATATAATGTATGCATATTTTAGCTTGTTTATTATTTATTTTATCAAAAAAATTTGAAGCATAAGTTTATTACAAGTATATTACTAAATCAAGTGATTTAACAACGTTATTATGAGATAGAACTTATGCATTCCTATTAAATGATAAATGAATAATAAAAAATAAAATAAGTACTTTAAATGTAGATATATTATTATATTTAAAATATAACATTCCCTATAGATCATATTGAGCAAGCATGAGGAGTAGGCGTTGACTAATTAGGGTGTGTGAAAACCTTCACCGCATACTTTTTTCCAAATTTTCGTTAATGGGTTAGCAGCATAAGGAATCAAGTATGATTTAAGAAAAGAAACAATAGTTTATATACAATTATTTTATTTAATTAATGGGATAGCTTTTACACAAAAAATTTCAAAATGTTTAATATTTACAGTCGAGTTTGATGTTATTATCTCACCTTTTTTTAAAAAAATATGAAAATAAGTTTTTTAATGAAAGCGTAAGCAAAAATTTTTTTTAATTGTTGTTGTAAAATATGTTTTATTTCGTTATTTCATATATTTACATTTAATAATAGTTTGTTGATTTCTTGTTGTTTTATTTCAGGTACATTATTTTTGTTTTGTTAATGAGATAAAAATATACTATTATGGATAAATTATTTGGACTTGATTTATGAACCAAATTATTTTACTACTTTTAATTTTTATTTTATGTTTTTACTTGTAATGTTGAATTAAATTCATTTGTTATTTTAATTTTATTTAATGCTTTTGCTCCCAATCTTGTACTAAATAACTTTTTTTTTTGAAAAACATTGTACTAAATAATTTATATTTTAAATTTATTTAATATTGATATAAATATTTAATTTGATTCTAATTTAAGTGGAGTATTGGTGAATTACCCATGGAGGATAGAGAATACTCGATAAGAAAATGGATGAAGGATATGAATATAGAGAAAAAAATTTTCCGCGAAACTTTATTGTATAATGTTTTGTAAATTGCATTACCCATCTCATTTATCTCAAATTTCAAGTGTAACATATCAAAGAGAAATAAAACAATTTGAAAGGGTTTACACGAGATAGCCTTTTTTTGTTGGACTAAGTTAAAAATGAATTAAAATATAGGATTTTATAACAAAAAGTAGTGCAAGGCTGGAAATACAGCATTGACCATGATGCCCTTTTCCCAATCTTCAGTCATAAACAGCTCATATAATATCTACAAAGTATAGACTATATATAGGATAGTACCAATTAAGCATCTTCTAATAAGTACTTCAATTAATGAAGTAACCAAATATTAAGTTCTTCAATTAATAAAGTAACCAAATATTAAGTTCTTCAATTAATGAAGTAACCAAATATTAAGTTCTTATTAATGAAAACAGCAATTTAATGATGTTCTGATCCATTCTGCATTATCACATGCATAATTACTAAAACAATAAATAAATGACTCAGCTTTTGCTTCAAAATTACTAATTTGCATATTTTCAAGTGACCCAAACTTGTAATAAGCAAATTTTATTTAACTATTATGATCCATGCATTGTATTAGATATAAAATTGACACTTTGTATTCTATTGAAAATAGACCTCCAAAGTCCAATATTTACATCCACTCTCCGAAACTCATCTATTTTATAAAGCAAGTCATAAATTGGTAAGATTAATGGTTTTGTAGGCATCACAAATTTGAAGAGAGAACCTAAGTATTCGCTAAAAATATCTCCTAATTTTTGCAGTCCCAAAGAGAACAATACTATTTATAAATATATTGAGGAAAGATTGCATCTTTTGCAATAAAAAAGTGATCTTTAGCTTATATCAACCTTTAACTCAGAATCAAATATTCACATTATTACAGCCAATCAAGCACACAGATCGGACCATTTTATAGTTCAATGGAGATGGATGGTATAACAGCAATGAGTAAATTAAGAAAGGAAAAAAGTTAATTTCTTTAATAAAAATATAAAATAGAGTTTAGCAACAAGGAAAGAAAAAGAAAGGGTTTGGCTTTGTGTCAGTTATTGGCGTGCCTAGCTGAGCAAAGGCGGCGAGTAATGAGTGTGCCTCTTAAATTGAACTTCCTTCCTACTTTCCTTACACAAATTTTAAAGCTAGAAAACAAAAATTCCCACAGTTTTTTAAACTAGGAATGCTGATACAACCATTTCTCCCAAGACATTTCTTCACAGTATACCTTTTAGTGTAAAAAATTGGGGTTTGTGTTTACCCAAATGACACCTCAACTCCTTGGAGTGCTTCTTGTTCTTGATTGGGTTTTTGTTTTCCTTCCTGGGGCTTAGCATCTTTTTGGTGAGGCTGAGCTATTGCTTTTTTTAGATCTCTATCTTGTTTGTTAACTGTTTGTTTTATTGCCTCATTGAGTTTGGAGTGTTAAAGGTTTGATTTTTACTCTGATTTTGAAATGGGTTTTTCTTGTTTAGGGGATTTTTGGGGTTTGCATTGTTATTTATGATTTCTGCTAGTACCTTCTGGTAGATTCCTAAGATTCATTTTAATTTCAATTTGTGATTTTTCTGTTGGTAGATTAATGTTCATTATTGCATATCATTATTATCCTTTGTTTAATTAATAATTAGATCAAAATCAAAGATTGATGCCTGTTGTCTACTGTTTTTGTGGCTTCTTCAACTGATACCACCAAGATGCTGTTTTCTGTTGCAGGTTTTTAAAACTTCAACGGTAAAAAAGTAAACATTTAGCATTGTTTAATGCTTATACATGTCAAAGCCTGGAACTTTGAATCAAATTCGGAGTCAAGATTGCATCTTTGACATTAAAAAATGGGGGAAAGAGTGAGTTGGAGTCAGATTTATGCTTTGTTTAGTGCAGTGAGCCTGTTGGTCATGTCTCCTTTGCTGAGTCATCAAGCCCGGACTCGTTGGGCTTTGCCTTTGGTTTAGGAAACAAAAACAACCATTTTTCTTGTTATATAAGAGATCCCTTTTGCTTAAAAAAATCACCCAATTAATGTCATCTTAGTCATACTTCCTGCTGTCAAGATTCGGTCACACAACATCTTTTTTAGGCCCTTTTTTTAAGATCTTTAGCACAAGTTTAAAGAGTCTCTTGTTCTAATTCAGGAATTGGGTCCCCACAGAGGCTTTTGTGCTCTTTTTCCAATTCTGGTGTGAATTTCTTGGGTTTGTGTGTTGTTGTTTCATTGAGAATGTGAGTAAAGTTGTTTGATTTGGGAGGGAAAAGTTGGTTCCTTTTTAGGTTAAACTATAGATCTTGGATCTTCTTTTACTTTGTCTTTAACAATGAAGTTTATGAAACTTGGATCAAAACCCGACTCTTTCCAGACTGATGTGAACAATGTCAGGTGAGATATTTTGATTACTTGTCCACATTTTGTGCATTTAGTTATATTGCTAGAATTTGATGTTGAGATTGTTGTTTCTTCCTTTGCTAGAATTTCTTATGTGCCTTTTAGTTCCATTTCGCGAAATAAACTGTATCTTAGAATTTGGTCTATTATGTATTGATTTTGGTTATGTTCTGTTTTCAAGTTTATGCTTTGTAATGTGAATTTGGTCTTTGCTATGAAATATATTGGCCAATGATTTCACTGCCTTATATAAATTCGTTTGGCCTGTGATTTCTCTTACATATACACATTGCATAGGAAATAGGCCATTTTGAGATTTGCCATTTAGCTTCTGTGATTTTATTTTCTCATATTTTGCTTGTATTATATGGGTACATTATTAGGAATGGTTTTTTACACTTGCTTTTTTCTTTGATCAAATCAATAACGCATAAAAGAAGGCCTAACCACCTATTTAATACCGGTTTAGTGTTCCCAAGTTAAAAATCTTGCAATTTTATTATGTCCACATGCTAAAAATTAATTTGCTCTACATAAAAATTATGTTCGAATGGCGTTCGTATCATTTTCCATGAAGTTTATGGATTATCTTGGCTTTCTTATGTATAATCCTTAAAATTACGGGTTGTAGATGGTGTCTTTTATGCATATTATGTCGCCATCTAAAGATTATCATAAGCTTTGAATGTACTTTTCTGCAATTTTGCCTTATGGAAAAAGCTATCATTTCATCTGCAGGTCCGTCGCTAATGAATTGGCAACCGATTTCGTCATCAATGTCGGGGATGTGAAGTTTTATCTTCACAAGGTACATAAATCCTTTTTTTTTTTTCGGATTAGTCCCTATGATACTAACTGTTATAAAAAAAATCGGTTTTTTGCAGTTTCCACTTCTCTCAAAATGTGCTCGCCTGCAAAAGTCAGCGACAGCTGGCAACTCAGACAACTGCGACGAAGTCGACATTTCTGATATCCCAGGTGGGCCCGCGGCTTTTGAAACATGCGCCAAATTCTGCTACGGCATGGCCGTAACCCTCAACGCCTACAACGTAATCGCTACTCGATGCGCGGCCGAATACTTGGGAATGAACGAAACCATCGAGAAAGGGAACCTCGCTTACAAAATCGACATTTTCCTCAGCTCCAGCATTTTCCGCGGCTGGAAAGACTCGATCGTCGCACTGCAAACCACGAGGCCGTTATTGGCGACGATTTGCGACGAAATGAATCTGACAAGTCGTTGCGTCGACGCCGTCGCAGCCAGGGCCTGCGCTGACGTGGCGAAAGTTGACTGGTCCTACAGCTACAACCGCAAGAAGCCCCCCGAGGAAAACGGGCACGATATGAGCAATAACAGGAATGGCTCGAGAAATCGAACGGTGCCTAGGGATTGGTGGGTCGAGGATTTGTGCGATCTGGACGTCGATTTGTACGATCGTGTCATTTCGGCGATCAAACTGCGGGGCGAGATTTCGAGCGATGTGATTGGAGAGGCTCTGAAAGCTTACGCCTATAGAAGGCTGCAAGGCTTGAGCAAAATCGAGGATTGCTTGCACTACAAGTCAACTGTAGAAAATATCGTGCGGCTTTTGCCGGCCGAAAGAGGCAGCGTTTCGTGTAACTTGTTGCTGAAGTTGTTGAAAGCGGCCGTGTATTTAGGCCTCGGGGAAATGACGAAATCGTCCTTGATAAGGAGAATCGGGCAGCAGCTCGAGGAGGCGTCGATTTCTGACCTTATGATACGGAACGGTGACGGGGAGAGTACGATTTACGATGTTGACATGGTGAAGAGAATTGTGGAAGAGTATTTAAGGCAGGATTATAGTTCAGAAATCGAAGCAGAAAATGATGGAGATGAAGTACAGGAGATGAGAGTTTCGGGGATTTTATCCGGTGCATCCAAGCTCATGGTAGCGAAACTGATCGACGGGTATCTTGCTGAGATCGCGCGGGATTCTAAGCTGCCCATGTCGAAATTTGTCGAGCTTGCTGAAATGGTGTCGGGCATGTCTCGGCCTGCTCACGATGCGCTTTACCGAGCAATCGACATGTTTTTGAAGGTAAACATTCCCCGAAAACTCGGCTTTTTTATGTGTTGTCATAAACCAATACTATTAAAATGATTTCTTGTATACTCAATTATTTATATAGGCAAACTGTTATATATATTGAATATGGGATTACTAATAGAAGTAAAAACTTTATGCACATATTTGAATGGGTAAAAATTCATGTTTTTGTGAGTATGCGTTGTTGACACATGTTTTTTACTTTAAAGTTCTTGGAAGTTACAGAAAAATGCTTTCCAATTGTCAATGCTATTAATGGTTTAATTAACTTTTAGATATATGGTTGTTTTCTTCATATTAGTCAGAAGCTCCCGCTTTTGCGCTTAAAGCGCAGCTAGGCGCACCCTCTGTGCTTTTGTTGAACTCAAAGCGCAGGGGTGCAAAAAGCGCGCTTTTTACCAAAAGCATGCCTTTTAAAAAAACACATGGTTATATTCTAATGAATTTTTTATTTAATGAATTTTTTTTATTGTGTAGACTATTGTGACATTTAATATTTGTATAATATTTATTAGTTTTAAGTAGCTATATTTATAAAAAATTTAAACCTACAATACAATATTTTAGATGAATTTATGATAGCGCGCTTTTATTTTCTTAAGCGAGCGCTTTTTTCTCGCTTTGTGTAAAAGCGAGAAGCGAGATCCTAGCGCTTTGAGTACACTTTGTGCTCTCGACTACTTTAATTTTCTTGTACAGCACTATGAATATTTTGACGATATTATATCATTTACACAATTATTAGCTATTTTTTTTCTAAAGAAAGCTTCACTTCGCTCAGCAAGCGCTCAGGCAATCTGAGTTCTTAGCGTCTAGCGCTTTTAACAACACTGTAATAATCAAAGTAAGAAACTTTCAAAGTCCATTCACATTATGGTACTAAAACATTCGCGCAGGAGCATCCCGGGATCATGAAATCCGAGAGGAAGAAAATATGCAAGCTGATGGACTGCAAGAAGCTATCGGCCGACGCGTGCGTTCACGCGGTGCAAAATGAGCGGCTCCCGCTCCGAGTGGTGGTCCAAGTGCTCTTCTTCGAGCAGGTCCGGGTGGCTGCCACGTCAGGCAGCAGCACGCCGGACCTACCGAAAGGCCTGCGGGAGTTAAAAAACGGGTCATATGGGAGCTCGAGATCGGCCGCAACGAACCCGGAAGAGGATTGGGATGGATTAGCGACGGCTGATGAATTACGGGCCCTGAAAGCCGAGATAGCCTCGTTGAGGTTGGGTAATGGTAGGGACCCCGCTAAAAACGGGGTGGATAGATCGGGAAGTCATAGAATGAAAGGCTTAATGAAGACGAAAAGGATATTTGCGAAGCTTTGGTCTAGTAAAGGTGAAAAGGGCGAGAATAGCGGGTCGGATTCTTCGGATAGCCTTGGTTCTGCTGTGCCGGAAGAGGCTAAATCAACGCCTTCTAGAAACAGAAGGCATTCTGTTTCTTGAGTAGAGGAGTTGGTGTTTTTTTTTGGGGTTATTTTCTAATAGTCTAAATTAATGATATTTTAACATATTATATAGTTTTGGAAGAATATTTGTAATAGAAAAATTGTCTTCTTTTAGTCCAAGTTGTAGTGATTATCTAGCTCAAATATTTGTTAGTTTCCTAATTAATAGAGATTAACTATATTAGCTTTCGTGCGATCGGATAAAACTCGAATCGTCACCCTAGTAATAAAACATCATGTATTATCAGCCGCCCTGGGTGGGCAACGAGTGCGACCACTCAGGGTTTATGTTGAAAGGGATTCTAAAAATAATATTTTTTTAATAATTTTAGTAGTTTATATAAAAGATAAAATAAATAATAATTAGTGGTAAATGAATTAGCAAGTAACTTGTTGTAGATATAAGAGGTTGTAAGATTGAATCTTAATCTTCATAAAATAGTTAATTTTTATCATAATTTTTTTTACCTATGATTCATTTTATTAATTTCTATATTAATTTGCCCAGGTAAGGACTGAGCCTGTGCTTTATCGTAATACAAAGATCATGAATTAATATATTGAAATAATCGAAGAGTAGGTAGTTCGATTTTGCATCATATGATAGTATCGGGTAAACACAAGCTACACATCGTAGATTACTTACATGTCTAATCACCTCCGCATCCAGATCCACATGTCGATCCGTCAAATCCACTTGACATCCCTCCATATCGACTAAAGGTTGGCTCCCTTTTTCTCTATAAAAATTTAATCCCACAAACTACTTATGTAACAAAATTTTTATTTAGGTGAAATTCAAACACAAGATTAAATCTTTAAATTATATGAAATTACCTTGACTTTGTTTCTCAGGGATTGAAGCAAGGTGTAATTATCAAGAAACACAGCATGTTGATGATGAATTCGATTAGCGTAACAATCACAGCACAAGTCATAGGTATTACCAGAAGAATCATTGAAGCACTCGATGCATGTGAAGTAAGCTTCGTCGAGAAAATCACTGCATCCGTCGCAGGAATAAACTCGCTGGTTCGTAAACAAGTACTGCATCGTTATGAATTCATCGAAATCCAACGTCCCGTTTCGATCTTTGTTCAATTTCTTGAATATTTTTGCACAACAATTTGATTTGAATTTGGTCTTGATGTACTTCTCATATTCTTCCAAATTTAGTTTCCCATCTCCATCTTTGTCCATAGATTTGAAAACATCACTTGTTGATTGTTTTTGCTTTTCTGATAAGTTTTTGTAACAAGCCTTTGCTGTCTTTGATATTTCTTCCATGGATATTAAATGAAATCTAGCTCACACACATATATATACGTATATCATTGACTCGGTCTTCTGTTTATATTTTATTTATCGGATTCAAATATCTGTATGTATTCTTCAGTGTTTCTTATAAGATTTTTAACACATCACAATTTACAGGAGGAAAAAAGTGAAAGAAATGGGAGAAAAATTGAAAATAAATATAAGATGAATAAATAATATATGTCGGAAATTGAACAGAAACACACTCAAAAATAAAGATACAAAAGATATTGGATTTTTAAATAATTTTTTATATAGTATCTGGAATCAGAAGTTACCAAATGTCAATAATTCAAATGATTTATAAATTTTGATAAATTCAAGTCTGTAGCAATATTATCCACATAAATCATAAAAAAAAAAAGTAGATATCATCCACTTATTTCATAAAAAAAAAAACAATATTGTCCACATATACCTTTGCTACTACTTAGTACTTGTATACATGTTAACTAGTTGGGCTTACAGTTGGGCCTAAACAGGCTTTTAAAAGACTTGGTCGAGTAAAGGCGGAAAGTGGAAGAATAGCGGGTCGGATTCTTCGGATAGATTCGGTTTTGCTATAGTAGAGAAGCTAAATCAACTCGTTTTCTGTTTCTAGAGTAAAGGAATGAATGTCTTTGTTGCATAGAGTTGATGTATTTTTTGGGTTATTTTCACTTAGACTAAATTAATGATATTTTAACATAATTATATGCTTTGGTAAGAAGAATTATTATATGGTTTGGGAAGAAAAATGTCATCAGTTGGCCCATTTTGTAATGATGATCTGACTTGACTATTCGTTAATTTTCTAATCAATAGAGATTAATTAAATTAATTAGGTTTAGAAACTTGTGATATTCATAAATCATAATTAAAAATAATTTCAAAGATTTTCATGAAAAAATTGAATAATTTAAGCTTTTAATCATTCAAAAAGTTGTTACTTAACATGAGTGTTTTGAGCTTTTCTTTAGAAAAACTCAAACTAATATCCGGCTTACAATTCTCAAAGGATTCTTTATAAGTTCTGGAATATAAAAGTAAAAAGTATGTGTACTTTGTTTGTCCATTACAAGATTAGTAAGCTTTTCACTTTTTGAACCATGTATTAATCTTTGTCATGTAGTTTTGAAGCGTTCTTTGCAAGATTTGAAATTCAAAATTGAAAACTCCTTAATAAAAATACCTTAATGAACAATGAGTTTACCGTTAGATCTAGTTGTGTTGTTCATTGATTGATGACTAATGTATATGCCAATACTCTTATACGATTTCTACATTATATATACTAAGTAGTTATTGAAAATATTCGAGCTAAACAAACCCTTTAAAAACATCTTTATATTGACTATAGTATGTCTACTACTCTACTTACTAATTTCATTTTCACAATTTCTATTTATTTATTATAACAAATTACGGACATGTACATCATATCGAAGCGATCGATATTAAGAAAAAAAAACAATAATATAACTGGTAAACACAAACTACACACAATAAAATAACGACATGTCAATTATCCAACTCCATTTAGTATTTTCATAAAATCTGGTAAACACGAATTACGCACTTAAAATTAACACGATGATCCGCCTCCACAAGCTGATCCCCCTCCACATGCCGATCCGCCAAATCCGGCTGACGCCCCTCCAAATCCACTTGACCTCTTCATAGTATTAAATGTTGGCTCCCTTTTTCTCTAAATTTGATTAATCCAACACCATTCAAACAATTCATTTATGTCAAATTTAAACACAAAATAAAATCTTCAAATGATAAAAAAAAAATATACCTTAATTGTGTCTCTCAAAGACTGAAGCAAGGTATAATTATCAAGAAACATAGCATGGTGATGATGAATTCGATTACCGTAACAATCACAACACAAGTCATAGGTATTACCCGAAGAATCGTTGAAGCACTGAACACATGTGAAATACGCTCCGTCAAGAAAATCTCTACATCCGTCGCAAAAATAAACTCGTTGGTTCGTAAACAAGTACTGCACTGTTATGAATTCATCGAAATCCAACATCCCGTTTTGATCTTTGTTCAATTTTTTGAATATTTTTGCACAAGAATTCGATTTGAACTTGTTCTTTATGTATTTCTCATATTCTTCCAAACTTATTTTGCCATCTCCATCTTTATCCATAGCTTTGAATGCATCACTTGTTGATTGTTTCTGTTTTTCTGATAAGTTTGTGTAATAAGCTTGTGCTGTCTTTGATATTTCTTCCATGGCTATTGGAGCCTCTCTTCATTGATCAATATATTATATATTCCTCTGTTTTGTTGACCAAAATTTGATATGTTTTACATGGAAGTTTCATTGTTTGTATAATTTTATTTGTTGGCATATGACGGACTTGGCCCCTTATGAATATGAAATTATTAACTTTATTCGATTAAAATATGTCTTTCATTTTATGTTCTCATTCAATTTTTGACACACGATAAATTGTGGTTGAGAAAAAAATGTAAATATGAAAAAAAATTAATAAAAATAAAATAATGTGTTAGTTGAATAGAAGATACACAAAGTAATACAAAAATATGAATATCAAATTAAATCATTGTTTTTATCTATTTGATTTGAAATTGGAAGTAACCAAATTTCTTTATTCAAAAGCTTTCTAAACTTTGATGAAGTCAAAAGCGGGCAACAATCTTATCTTCATAAGGATGATAACAGTATATGTACTAGGAAAATTGTCGAATTTGTTCTTTTTTGGTTTACTATTTACGAAAATATATTTTTATGAATTCATTTTATGTTTTTATTCTTTTTATGTTCTAATCTTACATTTTATGCTCTTATTTTTTGATTTTACATTTTTACGCTTTAGTATATATCTATTATGTGTACATGTAAGATATATTTGTTATGTCTACTAAATTTACAATTATATACATGTTTTATATCTGTTATATATTCCTGTTTGTTGTCTCCATTATCCAAACTGTTTTAACATATCTATAATATCCCTGATATATACTTATTATATATCTAGAACGTAAAAAAGAAAAATTGAAACAATTTTTACATAATAATGTAATTTGAAACTTGAAGAAGATTTTTTTGTAATTTGATAAAAGTTCTTGTGAAATTTATATACTGTACTTTATGCATTTACCTAAAAACCCTGTATATATTATCTGAACATACAACTTGTGTACTAGTTAACTAGTTGGGCCGGGCTTAGAGCTGGGCATAAGCGGGCTTTTAGAAAATTGACACCGTCTATGTTCTCTACATTCATTCCTATAAAAGTGTTGGGCTGGGTTGGGGACCAGGGAAAAAAATCCTCTGTCCCTAAATAATGTCCCCATATCTGTCCTCCCAATCAAAAATTGTCACGTGTCAATTTTTATTATATTTTAATAATTATTAATTTCTCTCTCCTACTTTTTTAGTTAAAATATAATAAAAGTTAACACGTGGCATTTTTTGATTGAGAGGACTGACATGGGAACACCATTTAGGGACAGATGATTTCTTTCCACTTGGAACTATATACATCCTATCCTAAACATATTTAATCCTTAATTTTTAGATTAATTGTAGTCAATTTTGAATATTTGACATAAATTAAGTAAAGGATCTATCCATATAATTTAGATGACAGAAAATTTATACAAATGACCATTTAAAAAGCGGTGTAAAAAGATATTTTTGTATAAGTATTTTTGTAAAATATAATTTTCTTTATATATATATCACTTTAGATTTCATCTAATACACCAAAAAGAAATATTAAACATTCAGTCCTCTATGAGAAGATGGTGCTTTAAACTTCAATTTTTTGCTAAAAGAACAAATTAGAAGCTTGTAAATTGTTGTAATATTATACGTATATCCCCATGGTTGAGAAACTAGTTGGAATGATCTCCAATGCCACGTATACACACATTTATATTATTATATTGTCTGATTAATTGCATTTTATGACGAATTTTACGAAAAAAAATCCTCTGTTCCTCATTTCTCCGTCCCCCATTCAAAATACTATCAAGTATCATATTATGTTATATTTTCATAGTTATTAATTTCTCTCTCCTGTTTTTTCAATTTTTATTTCATTAAAAATGATACCTGATAATCTTTGAACGGGGAACAGGGATGGAACAAGTTTTTTTTCCGATTTTTGCAACGTGCATGTGAATACAGCTTTTTGCTATTTGACTATTGCTTATTGACTCAAAGTCTGCTTTTCGACATGCATGCGTCTCGAAAAGCACGCAGATTTAACTAGGAGAAAATTCATCAATGAACTCCTTTAATTTTTCTTCTCTGTATTATTAATTTCAAAAAATTCGTTTCCCCGGTATCATTTTTTCCATTTAAGAACTCGAATTTAATTTGGCACCAGCTCTTTGATAAAAAAAAAAAATGAAATAAACACTAGATTGTAAATAATTAATGGATTTTTTTGTGTACAAAAGTGGCTTCTTCTTATTTTTGACATTTTGAGATTTGTAATTTAGCTTTTTGATTTTATTCTCATATTTGGCTCGTATTATATGGGTACATTAGGAATGATTTGTACTTGCTATTTACTTTGATCACATGCAAGTTAATGGCGTAGAAAAGAATGCCTAAAAGTGCTCCCAAGTTAAAAATCTTGCAATTTATCAAGTGTGTATACTAAAAATTAGTTTGTTCTACATGAAAATAATGTTTGAGTGATGTTTGTATAATTTTGCATGAAGTTTGTACATAATCAATTAAATTCATTTAACATTTTTATAGTTTCTAATAGGCACGAACTTAACGCTATAGATTAGGTTGATGATCCACCACCAAATGCTGATCCGCCAAATCTAACTGACGACCCTCCAAACCCTCTTGACACCCATATAGTATTAAACGTTGGAAAAATCAAACACCATTTAAACAATTGATTTAGGTCAAATTTAAACGCAAAGTCAATCTTCAAATGATAAAAAATAATTTCATTGTCTATCAAGGACTAAAACAAGGTGTAATTATCAAGAAATACAGCATGATGAATTCGATTCACGAAACAATCACAACACAAGTCCTAGGTATTACCAGAAGAATCATTGAAGCACCGAATACAGGTGAAGTAATCCCCATCGAGAAAATCAATGCATTCGTTGCAAATAAAGGTGTTGTTTCGTAAACAAGTATCGCACCGTTATGAATTCATCGAAATCCAACATTCCATTTCGATTCTTGATCAATTTCTTGAATATTTTTGCATAAGAATTTGATTTGAACTTGCTCTTGATGTACTTGTCGTATTCTTCCAAACTTATTTTTCCATCTCCATCTTTATCCATAGCTTTGAAAACATCACTTGTTAATTGTTTCTGTTTTTCCAATAAGTTTGTATAATAAGCTTTTGTTGTCTTTGATATTTCTTCCATGGCTATTGGAGCCTCTCTTCAGTGATAAAAAATTATACATCCCTCTGTTTTGTTGACCAAAATTAGATATGTTTTACATGGAAGTTTCATTGATTGTATAATTACTATAATGTGACAATAAAGCAGCCATAAGTATTGTAAGAGTGATTTCCCTACCAAATAAAATGTGACAATAAAGCAGCCATGAGTATTTTGAAAACCTGGTACAGCATGATCGAACCAAGCACATAGAGATTGACAAACATTTCATTAAGAAAAAAATAAAAAGATAGTCATTTTATTTTTGTTCGTTCAAAGGACCAACTGGCCGATATCCTAATAAAAGTAGTGGCAGTAAGGGTATTTAAATTTGTATTGTTCAAATTAAATATTGAAGATTCCCTAGTGTTCACCGAATCAAATCAAGAACCAAATCAGTGCAAATCAATCAGCAACTTAACAAAGAATTCAAGGAATAATTATAATTGATTATGTAATTGATTAATTTCCTTTGTATATATATCTTCCATGTAAGAGAATAAGAAATTTATTACTTATTCTCCAAACTATCTGCCTATTTTTGTCCTACTAATTATCAAACAGTATACACACATTTATATTATTATATTGTTTGGTTAATTGCATTTTGTAACGATTGTTGCAATGTGTATGTGGTAACGACATTTTCCTATATGACTAGGGGTGTGCACCCACTCTTTGTGAACCGAACCGAATTAACCGAACATCAAATAAAGAAAATATTGTTAACCTAATCAAGCCAAATAAAAATTAAAATTGAATTAACCAAATCAAAATAAATTATTCGGTTTGGTTAAAAACCGAACCAAACCGAAATTTTAAATTAATCAACTAAAATTTTAAATTCTAAAGATTAAAATACAAAATGTGCGTCCAATATAAGTGTTACAATGGATTAAATGGCTTAGTTTAGACACATAAAGGAATAAGAGTGCATTTTTTAGAAGAGTAATAAGGGTGTGATGTTAAAATAAAATTTTATTATGTGTTTATACATATTTCGGTTTGGTTATTACTATTTTTTCTACACAAAAACTGAACTGAACCGAATAACCGAAATAATTAATATTTACAAACGAACCAAACCGAATTTTTAAAATGACTGAACCAGATTAACATTTCAATTTAATTTTGTTCGAAAATTCGGTTGCCAAATCATTTACATACCCTGCACATCACTATTGACTCAAAGTTTGCTTTCCGACATGATTGCTTTCTCACAAATTTGGAGCTGCTTCAAATGGATCCTAAATAATATAACTAACAGAAATTCATTAATGAGTTCCTTTCTTCTTTTTTTCACTATACAATTAATTTCAAAAAATCAGCTCTCCTGTTTCTATTTTTCCATTTAAAAACTCCAATTTTACCATAGATCGAGCTAAATGAAATAAACACTAGGTTGTAAATATTTAATGGATTTTTTGAGTGGCTTCTTATTTTTGTCTAACCCTATCCAAGTCCCAAATCTCAAATGTCTTTCACATAGATGGAAAAGGCACTCAAAAACTGAAAGCATTAACTTGCATATTCAAAAATTCCAAAACAAAATTAAATAAGAAAGAATGCTTTCCACTTCCACAAAGTTTTACGAATGACATAAACCCAAAAATTGAAAAAAAAATTAAATTAAATGACAGTTTGATGTAATGGGTGCTGATGGTTTTTTTTATGTTGTCATTTAACTTTTTTTGTTTTTCAAAAGATTAAAAACAATTGTTTGATAATCATAATTAAATATTTATGTCATTTTGAAATAGATTTTCCAATTCATATGTTATTTTATATAAACAAATCTTTAATCGATTTCTAAAAACTAGTTTTTAAATGATGAGAAAAACAATCTAAAACCTAATTGCACGGTGAAGGCTTGAAGCTGATAACACAAATATACTCTACTGTCCAATTCTCCATTTATTATTACAAGTGTTATTTAGTGGCAACTAATTATAATAGTATAATTTTTTGTAATAAAATAATATTGTTACATGGATTGGTGGTCCATTATAGATAACAATGCCACGTAAGTTAACGACAAATTGACTTCATCGGTAACCTCTTCGTCTTCTCATTTTAAATTTACTTTTCATTTTCTCCACATTGTAAGTGTAGCCATTTATTAATTGGGATTGTTTATTACATGTCTTAAAGCTAATGAGTTGTTAATCATTTCCAACTATATCTTATTTACTTATTTAACAATATATTTTCCCATAACATCCATTTCGAGTGTGACGTGTGAGTTATCTACAAATTAAAGTTAAGATCATGTGTCTCTCCAGCTAGTCAAGACTTGAATACCGGTGGGAACCAATGCATTGGAGTGTGAATATTAGAACAATTAGTGCTCCCCCGTCTACTAAATATTATAATTTTAAAAGGATTTTGATGTCTCTTTTTATTGTCATTTTGTATTTGCAATGTATTTTTTCTCTAAATTTTCCATTGCTACCCCTATTAATTTGTTCATCTTTCAAGATAACCATATTTTAATCTCCAATAACAAGATGAGAAGATCATAGGAACCAATATTTAAACATATTAATGAAGTCTTGAAAATAGAATAAAACATTTATGAAATGGTAAATTAGTAAATCAACTTATTCAGTTTATTGTTATCTTAAAAATTATGAATTAATTAAAACGACAATATTTAGTAAACGGATGGAGTATATAAGAAGAATTGATGAATTAAGTTACATACCCCCCCTTTCCAATGGCCGAATCATTCGTTATAAATGGTAACCTAACTAAAACAAATTTATAACTATTTTTCAATGGCGTTTCTCCAAACTTTTTTTAAAAGTAAATTTTAAATTAAAAATCGTTTTAGCTTAGTATTTCTTCGAACTTTTTTTCAAATTAAAAAGTTGCTTTAAGTTAAAAATAAAAAGTAGCATTTCACTTCTAAATAAATATTTTTTCTCATTTCTTTCTTTCTTTTCACCATAACAATTACATGACTATCTCCTTATATTATTACGAACCTAATAAACAGTGTATGTTCTTTTTAATCTTTTCAATTTTCAACAGATTCCACAACTTGTAAGTGACTTAGAAATCAGTTATAAAAACACTCCAATCATCCACAAGTGACTTAAAAAACAGTTAACAAGTTTTGTGAAACATCCATGTATCAAATATTATGCCATATCAACATCGGACGGCTGAAACCTAACCATGGCTCCAAGCATAATGGAAAGGGCAAAAGGAAAAGATTAAAGAATCTAAACATTAATCATAAAAGGAAAGAATCCAACGGCTCGCGAAAACACGGGGCCGCTCTTACCTAATTCTTTGGAACTCTTCAAACCATAGTCAATTCCATCCTTAACCATAGTTACTTAATTAGTTAATTCATCGTCTTTCACTATATATATATATATATTCTTTCCTTTCTCCTTATCCATTATTAATATTCTATTTCTTTAAAACCCCTCAAAGGGAAGAATATGAGCTGTAACGGTTGTCGGATTCTTCGAAAAGGGTGCAGCGATGATTGCATGCTCCGGCAATGTCTTCAATGGATAAATGATCCTCTGTCTCAGGCTAATGCTACTCTTTTTGTCGCTAAATTCTTTGGCCGTGCCGGGCTTATGTCGTTTCTCTCCGCCGTGCCAAAGCACCACCGCCCTTGTAAGTCAACTTTATACTCCCCAACGTAACAAAGTACTCCTCTTTGCTTCTATGAATTTTAGGAGTTGAATAGAACAAGAGAAAGTTGAAGGTTTGATTGTGTAAATATGTAGGGGGGATTAGTAGAATATAATTGAAGTTTAAGGTTCCAAATTCAAATATAATTTTTATTAAGAAAAGTGTGTCTCGTTGTTAATAATAAGTTAAAAGAAACTTAAAATCAAGTTGATGAAATATTTCTTCAAATTTATAGTTAAACAGTAATTGTAAATTTTTTTAATGACTAAATTTTTTGGTATACGAAAAGCCGTTTGAAAAATTACATAAACCATCTAAGTTATTGTTTTAACTAGCTTATGAGCAACAAGAAACACTCTATTTGTTATAATGGCTACTATACTCATTGTATCTGAATGGTAAACAACAAAAATTTTAGAATTGTTTTATAATATTGAATAAAAAGACAAATGTTGAAGAAGTTCCAATAATACGTACTAAATTTCTAGTTTTTTCTTTCTTTTTCAGCATTATTCCAGTCGCTTTTGTACGAGGCTGTGGGACGGACTGTAAACCCCGTGAGTGGCGCGGTGGGGCTGCTATGGACGGGGAAATGGCATATATGTCAAACATCGGTGATGACGGTGTTCCGAGGTGGTGCAATTCATCCTTTACCGGAATTAGAACATACGGATCTTGATAAGGCGCCAGAATATGGCAGATTTAAGAGAGTAAACAATAACACTAATAATGTCTCAAGAACAAGATTATTTGGAACACCGTCATTAAAGAGGAAGAGATGTGATAATGATGGTGATTGTGAAAATGTATCCACTAATCTTGATCTTAGTTTGACTCGTCTGGCCGAGGAGGATGACCAACGAGCCGCCACACCGTCGGAGGAGTCGGAAACATCCACCGTGGGGAGTGTTGATTGTAGTTCGAATGCATGTGGTGAAAGAAAGCTATTAACATTGTTTCTTTGATCGAGTTTGTTTTTGTGTTTTCTGTTTTTTTCGCTGGAGGATTGTAGTGTTTTGCTATGTAGCACTGTAGAATCGAAAATAAATAAAGAGAAAGATCATAAGTAATTTGAGTTTCAATTTTCAGAACGAATGTATGTGAGTTTCTTGCATAATTAGTTTATAAAAAACTTAAATTTCATGTTTTAAATTTTTTAATTTTATAAGAAAAAACTATAAAATCACCATTTCCCAATAAAACTTAAATGTCATCAATTCCCTCAATGACAAAAATGCATCAATTTGCCAACGTCATGTGTTAGTTTTTCATAAAATTAAGAGAGTTACGTGAACATTTCAAAAATCCGGGAGACACTATGGGAAAATAGGACAAGATATAAAATGAGAGAGCTAACATGGAAAAAAGATGCTTTAAACTTACTAATCAGGCCATAAAAAAATTGCTATATTCATTGAGCTTTTTTAAGGCCGAAACAATTACCATTTCCTAAACTTTTGAGTTCATGGTATTTTCCGGCGGTTAGGACAACTTATGTTTCCAATTGGCTTGAGATGACATATGAAAAGCATTATAGCAAATGTATAATAATAAGATAATGAATGGGCTAAAATGTCTCTTTATGTAATGCAAAAGCCAATCACAAAAATTATCCCACTTGGATGAATTTAAGAGACAACATTCCCTCAATCTCCATTTCACCAAATTAATTATCAAATATTCCCTTTCTTAATAAAATTCTAAATCATTTATTTTTGGTGTTCTTTTTTCCCCAGTCTTCTATAATTTTACATATTTATCAACTATATGATGTTCCTTTTGCATCATCAAAAGCCAAGAATCAAGATCTTACAATGTCACATTATGGTCAAGACAACAAGTGTTTTTGGCTATATTTTTTGTAGGCAAAATAAGACCTTACAATGTCACATTATCACATTCTCAGTTGCTTACTCAATCTAACATTCTTTCTCAAAAACCTCATACTGAAAATTTATAAGCGAAATTTCAACATTTCGAAGACGCTCGATTCTGCACAATGTAAGGAAAGTTTTTCCCGAGATTTTGAATGAAATTATCGCTTTCAGCATCTTCTTCATCATCTTCAAAATCATCGTCTGATATCTCGGAATACTCTTCACATTGCTATAAAGACAAAAAAAAAAGGTTATCCTATTCGCCCTTCCATAAAGGAAAAAACACATTAAACATAAAAGATTCAATCATAAATATACCTCGGTTTCTGTACATGTAATGGAGTCTTGATTCTGAACAATGTTGCGAGTTATTTCATCATCATCATCATCGTTTTCGCCACTGAATGCCGCAATAGATGTTTCGTCTCCTTCCTCCTGTCACGCAAGAGACAAAAAAATCGCGCCTCAAATGTCGGTTTAAGATTAGCCTATACGAGAATAAGAAAAAGATGGCAAACAAACAGACCTCGTCTGAATCATCATTATCTGTAGGATAAGCAGCGTCTAGCATGTCGTACAATTTTTCATCCCCTTCATCTTCAACGGTCGCCATTCGCTCCTATAAAATGTCAATATTTACGTTAAAAAAACATATCAAACTCGAACGAGCCCGAAAAAAAAAAAAAAAAAAGCAATAGCTCGAATTTTTACAATTTCGCATCGAAATTTGTCCACTTTCGTCTGAAGGGCCGAAACGTGATTTAGCAGAGCCTGTTTTACATGAAAAGTCATCAAATTAGGGTTCAAAATTCTGTAAGTTGGCAAAAAACAGTTTATCAAACATATACATATTTTTAAAATGTACCTCGCGCCTTTGCATCTCTATCGAGCGAGCCAGAGCTTTCCTCTTTGTTAATAGATTCTTGGGCCTCAAGGTAGAAGGCCGCTGGTAATCCTTTCCTCGATATACAATTATCGCATACCCTTTCGAGATTTTGTCCACCGAAACCAAGACACCCCCACTTTCAGCTTCGAGAGCCACCGCGATTTGTTTAACCTTTTCGAAATTTTTGGCTTTCAAAATGATCTTAACCAATTCCCGGTATTTCCAGTGCAAGTGCATGTTCTCCACCGTACCATCGAAAACTCCACGCCTACCTGAAACAAGAAAATAAATAAACCGTCATAAAGTGTGTTCTTCGGTGAAATTCTCGATAGTTCATAACATATGAGCTTTGTTTTACCGAGAAGTAAGAAAGCTTTCATCTTTAAACCAAGCTTGCGGAACATAAATCTCTCCTCTTCGGTTATGCTATTTGGGTCGGCCTGGTTTTCCGCGGGTCTTAGAGACAACTCCACCTTATACAAGGCTCCCTCAGCTTTCATTAGCCTCCGCTCAGCCTAACGGTAGCCAAAACACCGAAAATGTGACTCGTATTGCAAATTTTCATATCATAAGATCTAGTTAGGGTAATTTTATACCATTAAGGGTATTTTTGGATTGCTTTCCCAGATACTGTCCCAAAAAGCTCGACTAATAATTTTTCGTAGAACAACATAATTTTAGTGTTGGACAAAAGACTTTGACCAGTAATAGTACTACCTCCAATGCCGAAATATTGTTATTCTACCCAAAATTTCATTTTTCCTTTTGTTTGTCATTCTCACGTATCAATGCGATATTCAACACATTTTTCCTAATTTACCCTTGTATTATTTAGGAAAGAGATTAAGTATTAAATTTAATTATAAGGTAATATTTAAGAAGAGAGAGAACATCATGATAAAGTAAAAGGGATAAAATAATAATTTTAATAGAGTACTAAATGTTTTATTGGTTTTGATGAAAATCCTAAAACGAAAATTTTTCGGCACCGGAGATAGTATTTACTTAGGGTCTGTTTGTTATTGATTTCCCAAGGTCGGAATCTGCACTTACAGGGAAAGCTTGAAAATGGAAAATTTTAATGAAAGCAACCTGGGAAAACAGTCCCAAACTGGCCCTAATACACGGCACATGAACTTACATATGCAAGGTTACGCTCAAGCTTTCGGACGAGTTTCTCGTGCCTTGCTATTTCGGCTTCTCTCATCATCTTTTTCACGTGATTTTTGCCGAGACTCTTCCCCCACTTCGCATCCGCGTCTAAAGTTTCTAGAAGCGTGCCGGCGGTTCCTGGCTGCTCGATTTTTTCCGTGCTTTGCACAACCAAGGCCGATGCTCTTAACCGTGCTTGCTCCTCGTCATCTTGTAACGACTTTGCCAATCTTTCCCTTTCTATCAATGCGTCGGCGACTTCTGGCGACAAAAAGTTCTTCCCTCTGTAAAAGACCAAAAAGTCCTTATTCCGTGAAAGCAACATGCCCCCGGTCAATTTCTGCAGCCATAACAATAGAAAAGAATAGTACACAGTTATCCACTAAAAATGAGTTCTAGTTAAGTATTATGCATTTTTTTACTAGAGAGTATGGTCTATTATATCAAATTAGATGCAATAACAGCTAGTGGTACCATGGTGTCATATATATGCATGAAATATTCAAAAAAATCTACGAAATTATAAACTCGTGAAAAAAGAGTTTAAGAATGACAACGGTGAATATTTTTTATTCCACAATAAAATTGTAAGAGAATAGTAAAGCTGAAATTTATAAACATATATGGGCCATTCTTTAAGAAAATGTATTTTTTCTAAGATAAATG
>CATIWQ010533431.1:0-14519 GCA_949673415.1 Euphorbia schlechtendalii
CACTATAGTTTGAGTCATTTTTATACTTCATATAAAAGATTTCACATGGTATGTAGTTGTTTTTTATGCAAATGCAGGTACTAGGTAAATCTTGGAAGTAAAATGATTAAAGTTGGAAATCTATGAAAAAAGAGTGAAAAAGGTGCAAATAGTTGCGTGGAATTTTAGGATTTGGCAAAGGATTGAAGATGTCAAAGATCGTTAGAAATCACAAAGAAGAATTATGTGAAAAAGGAATGTCATGATCGTGACACACATATCGTGGTCACTACTTGTTAGCTTTCACAATAGAAAGTTGCCAACCAAGTATTCACAGTCACGACAATCATTCGAGGGTCGCGACCTTGATAATTTTTTATCAAATCTTCTCTTCTTTCAACCGCCAGATAAGAACAATCAACCGCCATCAACTACCAAATGAAAAAATACCTTTTGGAAGTCAACCAATCATGAAAAGGTTCCTTTCCATTGTGGATAAGATCAAACCAATTCAACCAATCACAATGAAGCGGTGTAATTCTTTACCAATGGACACGACTCTTCGTTTGGATAGACATAACCCTTCATACTCTATAAATAGGACTCCAAACTCACCAATTTCGTAGAGAGTGGATTATGTGGTGTGGCATGAGTGATAACTGTGTCACATAGATAGAGAATAAAAATAACTAGATTTCGCTACGTTCATAAGTGTTAGCCAAAAAATGTATAAGTGATTCAAACCTTATTTCGATCACTAGATTTCTCTACATATTCGAGCGACTGTTGTATAAGTGTAATTGCAAATCACTTATCAATAAAAGTTTTTATTCTTCAATATTCATTTATTCGATATTCACAAAGAATAGCATCCTAGCAGAGATTTTGTACGAGTCGAGACCGAATTCAAAGCAGACACGGGAATTGCGGGAATTGACGACTCCTATTAACACATGAATGTATTCGGGTAGTACATTGGAGAAGTTGTAAGACATGCACTTGGAAATTACTATATCCATGTGTTGGTGTCATGTCTTATTGCATTAGTAGTACTAGTATCCTTAGACCTGAGATACTGGTTACCTTGTGTAAAAGTGGCAATATTTTGGGTCATAATTATTCATACCCAGGCGATTAGGATGACTTGGGTGATTACGGGGTATAGTGATGATCACATGTTAGTAAGATGAGTAGTCTAGATGGGATTCATTGCTCCTAATATAGTAATATAATAAGAGATAAACCTTAAGGCCCTTTGTTGAAGTGACACACTCATAAACCTCTTATCAGAGTATAAGATTGATAGAATGGGTTTTTATTCAATCTTGATACATAATGGTTGAGTGGTGTTCTTCGTCAACAAGTCTAATTCGAGGATAGCTGCAGCTATTACATGAGCTAACACTTAATTTGAGCTAAATAAACTAGATGGTACTTAAACTTAATGGAAGGAGTGTATTGTATTGGTTACTACTAAAGAACCGGATCAAGTCATAAGCATGTGACATTCCAAGTGTCAGGAGATCATACGCCTTTGCTAGAAAGGCCATTTGATCATCTTGAGCTATCGGGTTCTATATCGGTCTGGAACACTAAGCCTAAAGGTTCTTGGATGGGAAGCCAAGTTTAGTTTAACCTCTAGCGACTCTATACTTTGGGATCCTATGAGGTCATACACTGATACTTTAGTTTAAGCCAAGTTTAGTTCAACCTCTAGCGACTAAGTAAAGAACCTATAGATAGGGTCTATGGTAAAAATATAAGTTGTTGAATTCATTAGAAGAATTATTAATTGGTTGGATAGAATTAATAATTAAAAGGAATAAAGAGAAAATAGGGAAAAATTACACAGAGCATAGCAAGGGATTTTTCTTGTTGCGAGTGGGCCCTAAACAAACAAGGGTTGTTCATAGTGGCGCCTGCGCAACTGCCCCATGAGCTGAAAAGCTCACGGGCCACTAGCATGCGGGGTAAGCTCGTGCGCGCTACCGAGTTGCAATCCCGCAAGCACTGCTTGATAAGTGTATAATTACACTTATTATCATGACATTTTCAATCATAAAATGATATGTTTTTGTTTCATTTTATACTTCATATAAAAGATTTCACGTGGTTTGTAGTTGTTTTTTATGCAAATGCAGAAACTAGGTAAATCTTGGGAGTAAAATGATCAAAGATGGAATTCTATGGGATAAAGAGTGAAAAATATGCAAAAAGATGCGTGGAACACAAGGATTTGGCTTAGGATCAAAGTTGTCAAAGATTAGCAAAGTTGAGAAGAAGAAATATGAGGAAAAAGACATGTCATGATTGTGACACCCATTCACGATCGCGACTTGTTACTCTTCATAAGCAGAAAGTTACAAATCATTATTCACGATCACGACATGTGATTCACGATCATGACTTGTGACGGTTATTGGTTATCTCTTTTAAACTACCAACCACCATCAACCGCTATCAACTGCAATCGAAAAGAAACCTTTCAGAAGTCAACCAATCATGAAAAGGTGCCTTTCCACTATGGATGAGGATGAATCTTTGCATCCAATAATAATGAAGTGATGCAACCCTTCACCAATGGACACGACTCTTTGTTTGGATAGACACAACCCTTCACACTCTATAAATAGGGTTCAAGACCACTCAATTTTGCAAAGAGAGAGTGGACATGGATAGAGTATGGGCAATGAATAGTAGTATTCGTGTATAGATAGAGAGTGAAAGTATCTAGATTTCGCTACGTTCAAAGTCTTAGTGAGAAAAATGTATAAGTGATTCGATTCTTATTTCGAGACCAACTTAGATCCAACATAGCTGAGAATATTCAAGACATTTTTGCCAAACTTAAGGGCACTTAGTGAAAGCGTTCTGTCTCCACAAGGCCACTGTAAAAGAACGTGTAGGTGGTGAGCAGTGAGGAGGATGCTGGAGAAACCATTTCGATGATTTCGGAGGAGTCTGATTCTCAAGACCCCAGCATCCCCACTCCCACTTTTACTCATGTTGAGGAGCCTTCTTCTCAACATGAGAAACCTCAGGCTGACCCATCCTTGGGTCAAACAGCTAACCTAGAGGTTCCGCAAAATCCTAACCCTTCATCTTCTCCTGTAAATCCTCAAATCCCTTCTCTTGTAAATTCTTCTATTCCATCAGGTTCTACTTCAATAGATCCTGAAACGTAGAAAAATTCTTCTCCTTCTCCTTCTAACTCTATACATTCCCCAATTCTAATTTCTTCACCTGAAAATAGCCAAGACTCCTTTCTTCCATCTCCAGTACATATTTCTTGAACCCCTTCTCCTATACATTCTTAACCAATAACCAATTCTTCTACAGCCATAGTACCTTCTATTCCACTCAAACTAATTTCTTCACCTGTACATGGCTCTAAACCTACCTTTTCTTCAAACCCATCCTCAACCCCCTTAACCCCTCTGGTTAGGGAAGTTCCCAATGTTGAGAATTAAGCTCAGCAGGGAAAAGCAAGCGATCAGACTGCTAAGGTAAATTTTACAGCCAATGACGCACCTAAACTCAGTAGTAAGCCACCAATGGCTAATACATCTTTCTTGGCACAGATTCGAGAGTTAGCAAGAAAGTAATTTTCGGCACTCAAGACTAATGTTGAGTTAGATGGAGCAGTAGGCAACTTGCTACTAGCTCAGGAATTGATGGACTTGTCGTCTAGGCCCCAGGAAAAATTGCCAAAATTCAAATAGCACACAAGTGTGCCTAGTAACTCTCTATAGTTTGAAGAGTTTGAGAGGATCCAAGGAATCTTGTTGGTTATTCGAAATCACTTGGAAAAAGAGAGTGCCAAGATCTTGGTTGATAAGATGGCGCTAATCTTGAATGGGTTAATGGAATCTGTAGCCCAGTTTGGGGTAGCTGCTACATCTATTCCCTTGTCTACTATAATGGCAAATGCTATTGCAGGAAAGATAAAGAGTAGCGTATATGCTGCTACTGAGAACCTGGGTCTCTTAAGTACCAACATGGCTACTCAAGTGACATCGATCCATGAGCTCAGTAAGGAGCAGGCTAAGATAAAGAGAATAACCGATCACAAGATTGAAGATGTCTCCAAAGAGGTAGCATCTACCAAGAACGTGAGCCACAACATCGTGAAGTTGTTAGAATCTGAGTCAAGGTTCTTATTGGTTCATGATAATAAGCAAGATGAGGTGCTCAAGCTGTTAAAGGATATTTCCAAGAAGCTAGATAAGGCCCCTGTCGTGAACATTGACTCTCTCCATACCAAGATGGATACTCTTCAACGAGAGGTCTCTGAGCATATAATGGAGAAAGTATCCTCATCGCAGAAATTTCTCGTGATAGCAATTGGACTTATTTTTCCAGACATGACTATACCAAGCGCGCCTCCGACCAAGTCCCTCTGCCCTGAGACTGGAATGACCATCCACACTAAGCTGAACATTATAAAAATCAAAGTGGAAGATCTGACAAAGAAGGTGGATTCTCTACTCAAGATGGGAGAGCTGGACGAAAAAGACATCGACTACACTTCATGATGTATCGCATCAATTGGTCCCAAAATTCTTGACATTGAATCTCAGCTGAAGATTGCACTGATAACAACAGACTTTCATGGTCTCCTTCAGTGATTTCAACAGTTTACGAGTCAATGTTTTGATAGATAGCTCATCTCTCGCGCTGCCACCATCTTCTTCTTAGAGAGTTGAATTATCAAGATTTCCTCTCAACTAAGGGTAAGGAGCAATTGGAGCAATAGACTTCCTCGTAGATAATTGGCTAGCAAGAGAGCTTCCAAGCTACACTCGACACCTTTAATGTCTATCTTGATCAAATTGTTCAAAGTTAGATAGCAAAGGGGGAGAAGGTAGCTGAAAATGCGCTCAGAACAGCAAATCTCAATAAGGGATCTCTTCCAAGGCATTCTCATCCGCTTCATCCTTCTAAGTAACAGTAAAAGACCAATCAGCGCAAGAACAAGACTGATGGATCTTCCTCTACAGCACACAAGAGATAGTCAAGGCCATGTTTCGAGTAGTTGTAGAACTTGCAATAGGGCTTAGCTTGTAATCTTAGCTCAGGATATACTTTATGTACTGACTAAGTTATTCTTTTTGAAATATTAATAAAAATTACAACTTCCTACCTCAAGTTAAGATCTTCTTATCTTCTTATGTTTTGTGTATGTTTTCTACTGTGTATCTAATGATGTAGTATAGGAAAACATACAAGAGTCTAAACCTTTGAAGATAAAGCTGAAGTAAAATGATGTCCCAAATTAAAGAAGAAATCCTCTAAGTATGGGGGAGCTGAGCCGCTTGTAGAAGACTCACTCAATATGGGGGAGCTCAAGCTAACAAAGGGAAGTCACTCAGCACAAGGGAGTTTTACATTGCTTTCAGGTATTTTGTAATCTGAACTATTTATTCAATTAAATTCTTCTACTACCTAGTTTACTATCTATCCAAAATGGAGGAGATTGTAGAACCCAAGTTAATAGTACTTCACAATATTGGGTTGTTTTGATAGCAAACTATCTAGGATAGTGAAATTAATTAAGTACTAAGTAGACTCTTAATTAATAAAGCTGACTTAGAGTAGGAAAAGCTGAGTCTGTGCTGAGTACTACATAGTTTAGGATTATTTCACTCATCTCGTGTTGATTCCAGTTTTTTTTTATTTAAAAGCATTTTATTAGACACGTAGAGACTTTATGACACATGTGCTACTAACTTCGTCTGTGAAGGAACAGAATATTCTTTAATTGCTTTTCAGGAGAAAAGGCACTGAAATTAATGAAGATTCTTGTGGCCCTCACAACGCCAAAAAGAGTCAATATGAGATGTCAGAGATTCCTCGCTACAGTCCAAGTAGAATAAATTTTCAGTTATGCACTGCGTCTTAAGTGTCTCCGCGCGATTCTGTCAATGTTAGCAAGGTCATCCAATTTGAAGACTCCACGTTACATTCTAGCGCATCTCTCTTAGAACCAGATTGCTTGAAGATAAACGAGATTTTGTCAACGAAATTTTATCGCACCTCAACGTTTAAATTTCTATCTCTAAACATCCTAGAATCTGTCTCCAACGGGAAGATTCGAAAGATTAGAAGAGATGAGAAATTGAAGATCAGCAATATCGTAAAGTTTGCAACGACTACTTCACAGAACTTCAAAGTATAAATAGAAGACTGGAGTAGACATTCAAACTTGGTAAATCACCTCGGATTTCTTAAGAGCTAAAACCCTGAGCAAATTACTCTAGTTTTCAAAGAAATTCCACTGCAAGCAATTGGCAAACATCAAAGTTCTTATATGTTTGTAATAGAGAGAATTTACTTAGATTAACATTATAAGGATTCAAAATTTCTACAAGTTGAATCCAGTTCACATTTCTATTTAATCTGAGTGTCATTTTGGGAAGGGTATCCAAATTGAGTTGAGCGGTAGTTAGAAAGGAGGGTATTTTTTGTAATAGTGTCTACCTATTGTAAAAGCTTCTCCGCCTATTGAAGGAATGACTCACTAGTGGATTAAAGCTCGAAGATGGTATCCAGGGACTGGAGGAAGGCTAGCGGCCGAACCAGGATAAATCTCAGGTGTTGACGTTCTATCTTTAAGCATTAAGCTTTAATAGTGATCAACTCATTCATCTCCCTCTCTCATTCATTTATTTGATGTGGTGAGTAGTCTTACTTAGCTAAAGATTGAAGATAAACTATGACAGCACAGCTGATTAGTTTAAAAGTTTTTATATCGCACTCAGCACGCATATAAAAACCTAACTTGGCAAATAACTTTAAAATAATTAAAAGTAACCAAGATTAAGCATTCACCCCCCTCTGCTATTGTTAAGAGCCCGTTTATGGACCAACATCCCTTTAAATCTTGCATAGATGAGGGTGGATTTGCCTTCAAAATCCATCATCAAGACATCATTAAACCCCTAGATGGTGTAGAGGTTTGAATAGAAAGCTCTGATGAGTCCTGTGATTGCAGGACCCTCCATCTTCAAAAAAGAACTCAGATGTTGCTGCTTGATAATCTTATGCATTGTCTTCTTTAGCAGCATCCCTTCATAGTCCACCTCATAAATGGGACTAAAGTCGAGGTTATCTGCCCATTCCACCTTGGTGAAAAGGGTTCCCTCTTGTAGAGTAAGCTTCTCTGTTTTCCCTTCAGCATTAACAACGATTTTCATTGAAGTTGTGCTCTTGAGTAAAAATGTTGTTCGGGTAATGGCCATTTGAGAGGTTTGGAAAAAGGATTGAAAGATTATCAAGCAGTTTCAGGATTATTTAAGGGATAATGGAATTTTATCCCAATGGACACCTCCTTATACACCCCAACATAATGGAGTGTCTGAAAGGAAAAATCGAACCCTACTCGATATGGTTCGATCCATGATGATCCAATCAGTATATCCTTTTGGGGTAATGCACTAGAGAGCGTAGTTTATATACTAAACAGAGTACCCTCTAAATTAGTTGATCAAACTCCATGCAAGTTATGGTATGGTAACAAACCAGCTCTTTCTCACCTGAGAGTTTGGGGATGTCCTACATATGTTAAAAGGACAAGTTTAGATAAGCTGGGTGCTAAGTTTGATAGATGTCTATTTGTAGGTTACCCTAAGGAGACTATAGGGTATACATTTTATGATCTCGAGGAAAAGAAAGTCCTTGTTTCCATAAATGCTCAATTCCTCGAGAATGAGCATATACTTGCGAAAGCTAGTGGGAGCATTCTTGAGTTAAGCACCCAAGTAGATCAAATAGATAGTTAACTGATTATACCTACACTTGTTACAGAAGATAGTGAAAGATTGGAACAGCCTATAATTACATCGACATTGCGAAGGTCAAGTCGGCTCTTATCTCTCCTGAGCGATACGGGTTTATCATCATTGATGATAAATAGCTCTTCCTTATGGAAGATGATGAGCCCAAGACTTACAAGGAAGCAATGGCAGGCTCAGAATCTTATTAATGGCTTTTAGCCATGAGATCAGAGATGGACTCCATGTACGAAAATCAAGTCTGGAACTTGGTTGATGCTTTAAGTGGGATTAAACCCATAGGATGTAAGTGGGTTTTCAAGAAGAAAATCGGCATGGACGGTAACATAGTTAACTATAAAGCAAGGTTGGTTGCAAAAGGGTACAGTAAAAAAGAAGGCATTTACTATGATGATACCTTTTCACTGATGGTCACGCTGAAGTCTATCAGGATACTCATTGCCATCACCGCTCATTATGATTATGAGATTTGGCAGATGGATGTGAAGACATCATTCCTTAATAGGAATCTGGAAAGGGATGTGTTTATGACACAACTTGAGGGTTTTGTATCCAAGGATGGCTCTAAGGTATGCAAGTTGTGGAAGTCCATTTATGAACTTAAGCAAGCATCAAGGAGTTGGAATATTAGGTTCGATGAGACAATCCAAGAAATCAGTTTTATATCTAATGCTAATGAGCCCTGTGTATATAAAAAGGCTAGTGGGAGTGCGATCGTTTTCCTTGTATTATATGTCAAGGACATATTATTAATAGGAAACGATATTCCTTTTCTTCAGACAATTAAGACGTGGTTGTCAAAGAAGTTCTCTATGAAAGACCTTGGGGAAGCAGCATTTATACTTGATATTAAATTTACCGAGATAGATCCAAAAGGCTGCTAGGTCTTTCACAAAGTGCATACATAAACAAGGTTTTGGCTAGATTTAACCTTGAGTAGTCAAGAAAGGGTTATCGCTACTAGGTCTTTCACAAAGTACATACATAAACAAGGTTTTAGCTAGATTTAATCTTGAGCAGTCAAGAAAGGGTTATCTCCCAATGTCTTGTAGGATTAACCTTTCTAAATCTGAGTATCCAAGAACACAAGAAGAGAGACTACGAATGAATGGAATACCCTTTGCCTCAGCGATAGGGTCCATCATGTATGCTATGGTATGCACTCGACTTGACGTCTCACATGCGTTGAGCATCACGAGAGGTTTTCAATCTGACCCAGGTGAGAAGCACTGGATGATCGTTAAAACTATCCTCAAGTACTTACACAGGACTAAGGATATGTTTTTTGTATATGAAGAAGGTGATCTCACTTCAAAGGGATACACCAATGCGAGTTTTCAGTCTGACAGGGATGATTATAAGTCTCAGTCAAGTTATATGTTTATGTTTAATGAAGGGGCAGTTGTTTGGAAGACTTTCAAATAGGATACAACTGCCAATTCAACCATAAAAATTGAGTACATAGCTACTTCAGAAGCAGCCAATGAAGCTCTTTGGCTTAGGGATTTATTAGTGATCTCGGTGTGGTCCAACATTGTAAATTCGATAGCGGTCTATTGCGATAACTATGGGGCTATTGTTCAGGAAAAGGAACCACGGTCTTGCTAGAAAAATGAATATGTACTTAGTAAATACCATCTCATTTAAGAGATAGTAGCCAAAAAAGATATAAATTTAGAATATGTCCCAACGAATCAGAATCTAGTGGATGGGTTAACTAAACCATTGACTCAAGTTAAGCATGATCAGCATGTTAACGAGTATGGTATGAAGCACATGGCTAGTTGGCTCTAGTGCAAGTGGGAGATTGTTAGACATGATGTATGCCCTAGAGGCAATTAGGGTGATATGCCTTTATCCACACTAATGTACAAATAGTTTTGAATTATTAATAATAATCAAAGGCATCTTTGTTACTTATCAATGCTTTCTGTTTATTGTATCTCGCTGGTATTATATATGTTTAACAATGTATATGTGCATTGATGAATCAAAGTTTGTGACTAATTCATAGCGTAAAAGTGCAAGGACATGATGGGAGCTATGTGGAGTGAGAACTGCACATACATTTTACTATGAATAGTCTAAATATCCCTAGTCGTAGATTCATTAAGACTGGATATCAATGGAGCGGATAAACTAGCATGTGTAGGCTTACTCCTTAGATTAGTTCTAAGTAGCCTATCTCACGAGCTGAAGGTGGTACCTTGAGTTAACACATGAATGTATTCGGGTAATACATTGGAGACAGCCATAAAACAGACACTCGAAAATAACTATATCCATGTGTTGGTGTCATTCCTTATTGTAGTAGTAGTACGAGTATCCTCATACCTAAGATATCGATTACCTTTTGTAAGAGTTACTATACTTTGGGTCATACTTACTCATACCCTTGTGATCAAGATGATACAGGTGATTACGAGTATAGCGATGATCACATGTTGGTAAGCTGGAGACAGCTTAGGACCCCTTGTAGAAGTAACACACTCATAAACCTCTGATCAGAGTATACGATTGATGGAACAGATTTTCTAATCAATCAAGATATAAAACGGTTGAGTGGTGTTCTTCATGAACAAGTCTAATTCCATGATGGCTACGTCTATTACATGAGCTGACACTTAATCCAAGCTCAATAAACTGGATGGTACTTAACCTGATGGAAGGAGTGTATTATACTGGTTACTACTACAGAGTTGGATCAAGTTATAGGCACGTGACTATCTAAGTATCGGGGGATCATACGCCTTTCCTAGAAAGCCCATTTAATCATCTAGAGTTATCTGGTTCCATAACGGTCTGGAACACTTAGCCTAAAGGTTCCCGGACGGGAAGCCAAGTTTAGGTTAACCTCTAGCGGCTCTATACTTTAGGATCCTATGAGGTCACACCCATGGAAGCACTTGCATGGGCTTGCAGTCGTAAGCCCACAGTGAGGGCCGCAAGCCCAAGCTTGCTGCTAATGAGGAAAGCCCATTAGGGCTTCCCTCATGAAACCCGCGGGTCAGCATGAGGGTTGCCCTACCCACGCGGCTGACCCGCTTGTATGGGATCCCATGTAGAATTAGAGGGAGAGTTTAACACTCCCTCATTTTTCCCCATAAATAGGCTTCTAAGCCTCTCATTATTAACACACACCAAAAAGCTTTGAGCTTGTTTTCTCTTTGATTTCTACTCTCATCTTCTTTTGTTGTGCGAGATTCTCCATAACTTTCTCCAAAAAAATTAAAGAGTTCTTTTAGAATGCTCTAAGTTTAAGTGAGCTTTCGATTTTGGTTTTCAGGTTGATTTACGAGTGGTCTAGCAACTGCTATCAATCGACGTGTTCTACCTCTCCGAGGTTTTGGTCAATGAAGATCCGTGTGGATCAAGTCATAGAGGTTCCCCTAGTTTAGAAGCTTGTTCTGTCAGGATTGCTCCAAGTGAATGTCGCTACCAAAAGAGAGATAAAGCAAGCATCAATTGGTAATGCTTTAATCTTTAGATGCTAGGTTTCTATTATGTGTTTTATAAACCTAAAAGCATCTATGGAATGTTTTAACTTAGATTATTTCAATCATAGCATGCTTAGGAGATCCTCAAGTTAATTTTAAGTTTTTGATTTCCGCCTTCCAACGTATGCATGTTCAATTACTGTCTTGATTAACCAACACTCATCAGATGAATAAGCTTTCGGGACAATGGCTTTACCCTCTCTCTCCTTGCCTCGACTTCTCTTGGAATCATCAAAAAACTTCCTTAGAGACATCTCATGAGTCAGCAAGGTGCCTATCAGCTCATCATAGCTATAGGTCTTCAGGTCATGAGCTTCCTCGATAGCACTCTTCTTGGAGTCCCACTCTAGAGTAAGAGTGCGCAGAATCTTCTTTACGAGCTCCTCTTCAGTGAACTCCTTCCCCAATCTCTTCAGTTCATTAACAATGTTAATGAACCTAGTATTCATGCTTTGAATACCCTCGCTGGTGCCCTTGGAGAACATCTCATACTCCCTCAGCATGAGATTAATCTTTGACTCCTGACCTTGTCGGTCCCCTCATAGGTAATCTCTAGTTTCTTCTAGATTTCCTGTGCTATCTCGCATCCTGAGACCTTGTTGAACTCAGTAAAATCTAGCGCATAGTTTAACTAATTAACTTGTGGCAATCTCTTTGAGAAGCCTTTGATCAGCGTCATCATAGTCATCTAGATCTACGGGAACACGCATTCCATTCCTCACGATTGTGGGAACTCTGGGGCAAGCTCGAAAGTACACCAAGCCTGCATGCTTTGAGACTAGATGAAATATTTCATGTGATTTTTCTAGAAAGGATAGTGATTACCATAAAACAAGGGTGGTCTCGTAACAGACATTCCCTCTTTAAGGAGAACTACCTGACCAGAACCGGAACTGTAGTTATTGTAAGCCATTTATGGATCTTGACTCAAAGATGATAAGTCTAAAAGTTGAACAACTGCTCTGATACCACTTGTTGGTCCTTAGACGGCTTGTAAACAACCGCAGAGGGGGGTGAATACGAATCTTGGTTACTTTTTAAGATTTATAAAATTCTGTTTCGCCAAGTTAAGTTTTTATATGCGCGCTAAGTATGCGTGTTGAGTTGTGATATAAAAACTATATAAACTACTCAGTTTTGTTAGCATAGTTTATCTACAATCTATTGTTGAGAAGCTTAGGATTGGTTTTTCAAGAAAAACACTAAACAGAGATAAAATGATGTATGAGCAAGACATAGTAAAAGCTAAAAGCGCAAGTTCAGAACTTCAACACCTGATTTTATCCTAGTTTAGCCCCGAGCCTACCTCCAGTCCTCGGATACCTTTTCCGAGCTTTAATCCACTAGTGTTCATTCCTTACTTAGGCGGAGCAGCCTTTACATCAAGTAGACGCACTTTTACAAAAAGTACCTTCCTTTCTAACTACCACTCAACTCAGTTTGGGTACCCTTCCCAAACTGGCACTCAATTTGAATAAAAAGAATGCAAACTGAATTCAACTTATAAAAATGTTAAATCCTTACAATGTTAAATCTAAGTATTTCTCTCTATTACAAATAGATTTGGAATTGTTGTTTGCTGATTGCTTGATTTTGGAATTTCTTAAAGTTAGGAGTAATTTCATAGAGTTTCAGCTCTAAAAGAAATTCGAAGTGATTCATCAAGTTTGAACGTCTACTACGAACTTCTATTTATACTTGAAGCTTTGCGAAGTAGCCGTTGCAAACTTTTCGAGGTCGCTGATATTCAATTTCTCTTCTCTTCATATCTTTTGAATCTTTCCATTGGAGACAGATTCCAGGACATTTAGAGATAGAAATTTGAATATTGAGGCGCATTAAAATTCCGTTGAAAAAATCTCATTTTATCTTCAAGAAATTCGGTTGAGAGAGGCGCGCAAGAATGCAACATGGAATCTTTAGATTGGTTGATATTGCTCATGTTAGCAGAGTCGCGCTTAGACATTGAATAATGGCGCATGTCAAATGATTCCTTTTCTGTTTGGACTTTAGTGAGGGAATCCTGACATTTCATACTGACACATTTTATCTTGTGAGGAACACTGGAAATCTTCCTTAATTTCAGCGTTATTTAACCTAAAGAACAATTAAAGAATATTTCGTCTCTCAAAGAATTTGATACTAGCATGTGTGTCTTTTAATTTCTCAGTGTCAAAGGAAATAGATATTAATTAATTAAAGCTAACTCAGCACAACTGAGTTGATATACTTCTAAAATATGTAGTTGTGAGCACGGGTTTTTTGTACCAGCTCGTGCGTTCCATGATGATGGCTTTTACGGGATTTTATCCTTGAATCACACATTTTCGAGTATCCTGATTGGAATCCCCCTCGTTACTAATAAAATTATTTAATTTACTTTAATTTAGAAATTAATTAATTAATAAAAAAATAAAAATAAAAATAAAATAAAATAAAATAAAAAGAGAGCTCCGGGAGGCGTCGCCGGAAAAAATCCGGCAGTCCCCGATGCCTCCACCCTCGCGGAAAACCTCGCGAGGGTCACTTAGGACCCTCGCAGGGGTGCCCCGCGAGGGTCGCTTTTAACCCTCGTAGAAGGCCTCGCGAGGGTCGCTTTTGACCCTCGCGGAAAGCCTCGCGAGGGTCTCTTAAGACCCTCGCGGGGAGGCACCGTGAGGGTCCCTTAGAACCCTTGCGAGGATGCCCCGCGAGGGTCGCTTTTGACCCTCGCGAAAAGTCTCGCGAGGTTCCCTTAGGACCCTAGCGGGGAGGCACCGCGAGGGTCCCTTAGGACCCTCGCAAGGATGCCCCGCGAGGGTCGCTTTTGACCCTCGTGGAAAGTCTCGCGAGGGTCGATTTTGACCCTCGCGGAAAGCCTCGCGAGGGTAACTTAGGACCCTCGCGGGGAGGCATCGCGAGGGTCTCCTAAGACCCTCGCGAGGCAGCCTCGCGGACGCGCGAGCGAGCCTCGCGCGCGGCCTTGTGAAGAGTCCCGCGAGGCCTGTTCTCCGGCGAGGCTCCCTTGCAGGAAAAACCTTCCTTTTTTGGATTTATCGGGATTTTCCTATAAATAGTAGGATCATTTTCGATAAACATACCCCGAAATTTTCAGATAAAAAACATATAGCTTCAGAACAACCTTTACTTCCAGAAATTAAAATGAACAATTTTTGGACTTTATACTACAACTTTTTTACCTAAACTCAAAGGACGAGGAGGATTTCTAAGGAACAGATTGGATTCTACGACGTGGATTCGTTAAGTAACG
>CATIWQ010533529.1:0-15420 GCA_949673415.1 Euphorbia schlechtendalii
TTTTTTATGCAAATGCAGATACTAGGTAAATCTTGGGAGTAAAATGATCTAAAGTGGAATTCTATGAAAAAAGAGTGAAAAAGGTGCAAAAAGATGTGTGGAACTTAAAGATTTGGCTTAGGATCGAAGCTGTCATAGATAGGTAAAGTTACAAGGAGAATTCTGAAGAAAAATGCAATTCACGGTCGTGACAATCATTCACGGTCGCAACTTGTTCTTTTTCAAAGCAGAAATCTACCAATCAAAGATTCATGGTTGTGACTTGAATATCGCGGTCGTGACTTGGACGGTTTTCTGGTGTAATCTTCTTAACTAACAATCGCCAGATAAGGACGATCAACCACCTTCAACTACCAACGAATAGACACCTATCAGAAATAAACCAATCATGAAAAGGTGCCTATCTATTATGGATTAGATTAAAGCTTCTCAACCAATCACAATGAAGTGATACAATCTTTTGCCAATGGACACAACTCTTCGTTTGGATAACGCAACCCTTCGAACTTTATAAATAGGGTTCTAAACCTTACAATTTCATGCAGAATTAGAGTGCAATTAGAGGGTTGTGTATAATGTGTGTAGATAGAGAATAAAATATCTAGTTTCGCTACGTTCATAAGCTTTAGCAAGAAAATGTTTAAGTGATTTGAATCCTTATCTCGATCACAAGATTTCTCTACATTCTTGAGCGATTTGTTGTATAAGAGTACTTGCAAATCACTTATCAATAAAAGTTTTCATTCTTCAATATTCGTTTGTTGGATATTCACAAAGAATAGCATCCTAGCAGAGGTTTTGTATGGGCCGAGACCGAATTCAAAGTAGATGCAGGAATTGCGGGAATTGACGACTCCCATTAAGAGTGGATACGGTTTGATCAACTTTAACTTTCACTTGCATACCTTACAACTTTGCTTTGCTTTCTACTTATACTTTCTATTTTGAAGTTTATGATATGTCTATCTGTCATAATGTGTATTTCGTGTTAAGTCTTTTATATTAATCAAGTTATATGCATTGGAGTTAATTTTAAGAGTAGTTTAGGGGTTCACAATATTGTATATAATCACTGGATTTGTGATATAATGCTGTTTAGTAAGCCAATATTTTTTGAATGGTAACTTGCTGAATATGGCTATTTGAGAGCAACCCGTACTAAGCATAGTATTGACGTTGTCCAGGTTTATATAATTGTCTTAATTCGTTTGTGCTAGGTTTAGAAAAGTTATTTCATGTGTTGCTCTGTGGCGAATAATTAAACATCTGGGTGTTTTGAACTGAGTCTGTTAGATTAGTTTAGTGAATCGTAACATCTTTGTTGAACTCGCATGTTTTCTCTTCTATACTTATTTCTTAGGGAAAATCTATATATTCAGAATCTCTAGTCTTTCATACATATATCTATCCATTCTTCATTGTAATCCTCCCAACTAAAATCCGAAAATATTTTATTTTCTTTATTCCATTTTCTTGTTGATCTTTTCTTATTGATCTTTAGAGATAGTCCTTCCTTGTAGGATCGATATATTTTAAAACTACATCGTAACTGTATACTTGCAATGGTCACCATTTTTCTATTTAGATAAGCAGTACTGAAAACACCTGTTCGTATTTTTAACTTATATCTTATCAGTAGGAAAGTGGGAGACAAGGTTTTTGGCTTCATTATTAAATAAAAAATCCTAGGCGTTATTAAAGTCGAAACCTTGCGAATAGACCCCATGTTTACAATTCAAGGAGTGGGACCTCTTGCCCGGCTCCTCCTTACCCTCCTAGGTTTTTGAGTCCCCCTCGGTGCCTCCTGAGGGCTCGACATCCCGGCCTCCTGATCCAGGCCATCACCAACATCATACTCGTCTACGGCTCTTATTAAAGAGTCATCTGAATCAACTACGGGTCATTGTTCAGGAGGTTGTTGGTCAGTCATTTTCCTACACGCCCTTCGTTTAGTCCTAAGAAAGGGATGCTGGTTAGTTCTATCAATGGTCATCGGTTGAGATAATATGTCATCCATTTAAAGTTTAGTCTAGTGAGATGGTTAAAGGCCCTAGCAAAGGCTGCGTCACTGCTGGAGCTACTAGAAGAACTCATCCTAAATACATAATGAAGCGTCAGATCGCAGTCTCAAAATAACCATCGCTCCGAGGAATTCCACTTTGGTTAACTGGCCTTCCATGGAGGCCTTGGCTCAAACTAAATTAGAAGCCCAAACAATACCACGCAACCCTAGAATGTGATCCGACATCTAGAAATATTTATCTATTGCTCGCCTTCGTTAATGAAAATCCCTAATCTAGGAAATTTTCTAAAGGCGTTTCCAGACTCGCATTACGTTTAAAATCTAGAGGGGGCCTAAGGTTAGAAGGATTCAAAGCAATTGCAAAATATTTACATGAATTATAAGTGAAGATAAGGCAAAAACCCTAAATTCAATATCAGTTCCACACCAAAGAATACAGGTTTGAATCACTTTAAGAATAGACAAATCACTAATGTTGCAGAAATAAATTTGAAGCACTATGCTTCTCAAAGCTATTTGGAAACTTACTTGTAGATTGAAGTATAGAGAAATAGTTTGATAAAAAATGTGGTCGCAACACTTCACAAGGAAGCGCAGGGTAGAAACAAAGAGGACTTGCTAAAATTGTGGAGGAGAAGAAGAATAATTGCAAAAATGCAGAAGAAATGAGAAAATTTTGCAGTAGAAAGTAAAAGAAGAAAGTAAGAAGTTTCGCCATTTATAAAGGCTTTGAATTTGACAAGATGCGAATGCTTCTAGAGAAATACGTGGCATCATTGGATATGGCGGCGGGTTTTACGAAGCACCCCAAACAGCTGGCAGCAGAAACGCAATCGTCAGGTGTTTGGACCAACGTCATGTTCGAAGCAACACAAGCTTTAAAAAGCTTCTCTGACTTATGGGGGGACTTCTGTTAAAAGAGCATAATTACAAGATGTCACCCTCTCGAAGGCTACGGTAGAGCTTGTTTATTCAACCACTCGTTGGGGGAAGTCCCGCCCCAATTCAGCCACATTACTGCTCTCATTCGTTCTTTTCCGTCCCGGTCTTGATTATGAGGCGGTTTCATGTGCCAAGGAAAATAAAGTAGTCTCAATTGCTTCACCATATGACCATAAGATGGTGATCCCGTCTTGAGAAGCGAGGTAGTGGCCATTTAAATGACGGCTTCAATTGTCATGGGAATAACCGCATCCTAGAATGAAGGAGTGGATAAAACTCAGACTTGGTCTCCCTTGATTCTAGGGATCACGATCCCCGTTTTGGCCAATTCAAATCTCCTTGATTTGGGGGGATTTGGCAGTCTCTATAAATAGGGAAAATGAGCCTCCATAACAGGTTAATCACATTCTCTCTACTCACTTCTCTAATACCATTCACGCATAAGAATCCTTTACTCTTACTGACTTAAGCATCGGAGGCTCCCCGGGTGACAAAGCCCCCACTCTACTTTGATCTTTATCTGTTTTGCAAGAGAAATCTCACACGATTAATCCAACACTTTCTGAAGTTCCGCAACGTTCAAGTCCGATTCGGATTTGGAACTTTCAACCTCTATGATTTTTGTTAATTTGTAAGTTGATTTGATATCTTTTTTTTGTCATTTTCAATGTGCATTAATTAATGGTAAAGTGGATAAAATATTTAAAATATGTATTGGAATCTGGAAAAGGCACTTATTATGAAATTTTTCTAAAATCTTAAAACGATAATTATTTTGAAATGGAGGGTGTAAAAGATAAGAAAGGAAACTTTTTAAAAATTTCAATTTAGTCCATGAAATATAAAAATGCAAAATCGGAAGGCTAAACAACATTTTTTGGATGAAAAGCTTAAGATTTCCAGGAAAGTTGTGAGTATTGATAGTTGACCCGTTTTCAATAAAGAGTTTAAAATTACAAAAATCCGACAACTTCCCTAGTGCTTACAAAACCTAAAAAATCCAAAATCGTCTGTTTTATAATTTATCTCTCTAAGTGCACCAATGCCTCACGTACGAGTTTACATGGGTTGTTTGTTATGCATGTGTATGGTGTGTTTCATTTATTTTAGGCCTAATACATGAAGACCCCTGAAGTTTGCTCAGAAAACCCGATGCCACCCTCAACTTTCAAAAAGACCAGTTACTCCCTCAACTTGGCAAAAAGGACCAATTAGCCCCTTAACTTGGCAAAAATGCACCAGTTAGCCCCTCAATGCCACGTATCAGAATCTGGTTGGTTTGACTTTTCAAATATGTCATTTTTCTGATTTTTCTCTCTTTAACCAGAAGTTGACTCGTTGAATTGAATGGGCAAACTGGTGCATTTTTGCCAAGTTAAAGGGGGTAACTAGTCCTTTTGAAAGTTGAGGATGGCATCGGATTTTCTGAGCCAACTTCAGAAGGGTCTTAATGCCAAGTTAAGGGGGGTAACTGGTCCTTTTATATTCATTTTGAATTTATAATTACGTGTTAGTTTGCCGGTTAAGATCAAATTTGTGACCTCAATAAATCTCATATTCAAATCCACATGGGATGGGTAGGAAATTTTTAACTCTAAGCACGGTTGAGCAAATTTTTATTAAAAAACGAAATAAAATTATGTTCTCTTTAACTTTTGAAACCTGAACTGAACTGAATTTAATTGAACTTAACTGAACTGAACTAAACTTAATGGACCTGAACTGAACTGAACTTAACTGAACTGAACTTAATGAACCTGAACTTAATTGAACTTAATAATAAATATATTAATTATTAAAATAATAGTAAAACCCAATAAATATAAAAATAAATAAATTATTAATAATCATCACAAATAATATTATTAATAACTACCTGTATAAAATAATTAATAAAACAATTTTAATACCATTAATAATAAAAATTATTATAATACGTAAATTCATTTATTTAAAATTTTGTTATTCAAATAATAATTATTGTTACAATTACATGTGAAGTAATAATAATTATATAATATATTGTAGTTTGGATTCAAATTATCATTTATTATTGGATTACAAAAATGTAATAATTGTTTTAAATAATAAATATTTTTATTTTATTATCCCATATCACATTTTCTAATTAATTAATACTATGATTATAAATAAAAATATTATTATATTATAATTACATTAATATTATTATTATTATATCAATAACACTAGTAATAATCACTATTTAAAAATTATTTTTACTATATTTATAATCAATATTAACTACATTAAATAATAATTATTTTTCTATATTAATATTTTTATCATTGTTCTTCTTTTTATTATTATTATTATTATTATTAATTTTTATTAAAGATTAATTAGAATAATCATTATTAAAATTAAAATTTATGGACCTAAATTAAACTTAATAGACCTAAACTGAACTTAACTTAACTGAACTGAACTGAACTTAATGGACCTGAACTGAGAAAAAAAGCCTAAATATGAAAATCTCTGATAGTAACTGTTTATAAATTTATCTTTCCATTTATTTGATTAATAATTTGTTTTAATGCATCAACTCTTTTAATTTAACACACAAAACACTAATGTTTGTTACAATCAGCTTGTTTAAATGATACAGTCTTCTTATCCAAATTGTACCCGACTAAGAAATTCGCCTGCGCCAAATTTCCAAATATTGAATATGGAAAATCACGAGAATAAGAAAACGCAAAGCATACTACATTCTCCGATACTCTAACAAAACTGTTGATGTGGCGCAGCTTCACATCTGCATTAGTGAAGTGCATAGTGATAACTGGTGCTCGAAAATGGTCTGATTTAGTCTTGTAGCAAAGAGGCAGAAGTTGAGGATCATTAACACGTTTCAGACCCTTAATAGCCTTGATTACAGCTGATTCGACTTTAACGAACAGTTTTTCTGGCAGCATTGTTAATGTCGTGCCTGAATCGATGATAATGTTGCCTCGTGTGTAGCTGGCATTTCGAGACGAACTATTGACAACATTACTAATTTTATATTTCAATCTCTTATGGCCTACACTGATCGCTTCGAGTGTCAGAAAATAAAATAGATTAGCATCCTTTCTCCGAACTAAAGTGGTGGAAACTGTGCCAGGGCCTGAAATTATCGCTTTGCTACCAAAACTCATCTTGCTCATATGTTGATGATTCGAAGATATTGGAACTAAGCAATGAGAAAACTTTCCGCCAATGGAAGAATACATTCGGGTTATCAATGATGCTGCGCCTATTCCAAGGCCGATAATTCCTGATCCTTGTTTATCAAAGGTGCCATTGTTGTTATATCCACAACCGAAAGCAGTGCGAGGGAAATAAGCAGGTCTGCCATTAGTCGAACCCAGCATAACCGTTTCAAACCCTAGGATCCCATGAGTGAAGGATTTATCTCCGTAAAAAGCTGAGTAGTGGCAAATCTTTTGGGTGTTGGATCGCTGACAAGTTTGTTTACCGATAGATTGGCATATTTGGGTGTTGCAAGAAACTTCTTTGTATGTGGACGAAGCTTTAGGGTCGAAAAGAGGATCGGATTGGGTGTAACATTGAGTACAAGGCTTGCACTGTGTCCATATAAGATCACTGCCTGTATCTGCAATGCCAAGGATTCTGACAGGCGGAGTTCCTATGAAAATTTCCATTAGGTACTCGCCATGGTTGGAGACAATTTTTGTTTGTGGGGAATATGTTAAGCTTGGCTTAAAATGGTTATCTACTCGACTAACAGACCGTTGCAAGGCATTGATCAACCGCTTTGAATGAGTTTCTGAAGGATTAAAGAAAGGCGAACTCGGCGAGTCCCTGTGGATTAGATCCACATGAAAACCAGCAGTATGTGCACCTACTGCTCAGAGAAACAAGAAAGTCAAGAAAGCTATTAGCATAGCGACAGCCATACTTGAATCGAAGAGAATCCTCCAGGAAAACTAACTGAAATGGGATTTGAAATAAAGAGTTGTAGGGATCATATTGCAGGCCATTAATTTTTGGATACAAATCTACATTTTTGCTACACTTCTCATTGATTTGCCACATTTAGAATATCATTTAATACTATAGATTTAGTCTGATTGACTATTTATGCTAAATTGAAGAGCAAAATCTGGTTCTGTGATTTATTTCTTTCTATGTTTATCATAACTGACATATCGATTGGATTATACGTATTGTGTACAGTCAGTTCCTTTGAACGAAATGTATCCGTTTTTAAGATCGAAACCTACTAAAAAGTTCATCTGTTGCCAGCTTCCAAACACGGCTTCGCCTTCAGAAGAAGATGCAAAAGCAAGGCAAATAGTATCTTCAGCTATTCTAGCAAACGAATTCCAACCACCTAATATTAAATCTCCACCAGCGAATCGCATTGTGATTACGGGAGGGTTGAAATCAGGTGTAAATCGGTAGCAAAGACTCAATCCTTGAGTATTATCGCTCTGAACAGGTTCCTGCCTCACACCATTTCGAACTTTCTGTGCTAATCGAGAATACATTGTATCCGGCAAGTGTGTGAACATAATCCCGGGATCAATATACAGAACGGTTTGATCGTTTAGCTTATTGCGTCCCACTTGAATTCCATATAGTTGAAGGATGTAGCGACTTGGCATACCTAGCAACGGAGTCGAAACAACTTCACTGCCCAAAACAACACCTTTGAGGCCGAAACTTATCCTGCTAGGCTGATCAGAGGGGTACGGAACTAGACAATACGAAAATGTTCCATCGATAAGATGATCAATCCTAGAGAGTAGCGAAAGTGATCCATTGGCAAGGCCAATGATACCGACTCCAGGGTATTCATAGGCTACGCCATTACCGCATATGAAACCCGTTTCAGGAAGCCTAATGGGTTGATCAGTTGACAAAGAAGGTAGAATAAATGTGTCAGTAGAAAGGACTCCAGCAGGGCAATTGCCTTGAGATTCAGAACCACAGGCCAAAACACAATAGGGAGACAAGCATGATGCTCCGCTTGTCATCTGGCAATGCTTCGAATGGCAGGGTAGCGTCTTAAAAGTAGAGGACTGTGTTGGATCAAAGACTCGGCCGTTGCATCCACCAAAGCATGCTCCATTTAGGCACGGTACCCATGTTATGTCGCTACTTAGGGCGAAACTGAGCAGGGTTTCGGTCGTTCCAATTACGACTCGGATGAGATAATCACCATTGTAGTTGAGCAATGGAGTTTGGAATGCTTTAGCAGCAGCACTTGGCAACAGACTTTTGGTCCTGTCGGAAAAGCGTCGTAAGGCATTAGTAAATCGCTGGAGCGGAGTTTCAGAAGCATTAAAGAAAGGCGAATTTACGGAATCTATGTGAATAAGTTGGGCAGTGAAACTGAGTTTTTTAGAGTGGCAAATAACAATAACAGATAGTGAAACTAAAATTGTAAGGATACTGTGGCTAGCCATTAATGAAATCAAACATAGTATTGTTTGTTAAAAAAAACCAGGCATATTATACAAACGTTTAATGGAAGCATCTTGATTGCTGAATCTTTGTGTGAAATTAAAAAGAATTAATCTCAGCTACAAAGAATGATGACCTTAGATGTCGCCATGCAGTTCTTACTAGTGAAAAAGAAAGTAGCTTCTTTTTTTATATAATTTCAATAATTATGACCAGTGAAATTGGAAATTATGGTTTAATTTTTATTGTACCAATCAGGATGACCTCCTGATTCTTGACGACAGGGAAATTATATTTGAGAAGATATTTAACCAAGACAAAATAAATAAACACTCGTTTTGGATTGTAAAGGGATACTAGTATTATATATAATTTTCTTCGTGGAGTGTTGTTTTTTATAATATTTTTTCTTCTTTTAATTTCTCTTTCCTACTTATAATTCTCATGATTTTCGGACTCGGATCAGCAATCAAACCAGTGAAAGCAATTAGTCATAAATTTAAAATTCAACAACATTAAATCTGTGATCGAATTGGATTTTTTAGAAAATTGTTAAAATACTAATACATTCTAACATCAAACATGTAAAATAAATTACAATATAGCAATACGAAATTAAATTTAAAATCTTGCAATAAATCATTATCTATCTTTGAAAGTTTAATATAAGCATTACTATTCTATAGGACTTGTTTAACAATGGACTTAGTGATGTGGAAAGATAAAAAATACATAATGAGTGAAATGATTGATAGCGAATGAAAGGATTAAATAAATCCGAATTGACATCTTCACGTTACCTTCAAAATTGTTAGTGCAAATTAATATTTTCCAAATCACCTTCTAAATTACATATATAGCTATGTAACAGGAATCTTTAGCTAAACGTTTAAGGTATAATATATAAATTTCACCCAAACTTTTATCAAATTACAAAACCCCTCAAGTTTCAAATTTACAGTATTATGTAGAAATTGTTTCAAATTTACTTTTTTAAGCTTCTAGATATGTCAGGTATATAACATATGTGTTAAAACAGTTTAAGTCAAGGAGGCAACAAATAAAAATATGTAGTAGATATATAACATGTATATAATAGTATATATAATAGACATATACCAAATATATAACACATGAGCATATAATAGATATATAACAGATATATACTAGAGCTTAAAATGTAAAATCAAAACATAAAAAAACATTAAAAAAAATGTAAAATGAATTTTTAAGAATATATTTTTTAAATAGTAAATCAAAACGAGAACAAAATCAATAATTTCCCTATATAATATAGAGCAAACTTCAAAAAAGTATCATGTGATTTCACTCATTAATAGAACGGAATTTAAGGAATTTGTTTTTACAAAAGGAGATCTGTGGTATCAAATAATCTGCAAATAGCGGATCCTTGATATTATATTTTGTCACGTAAATGAATAATCTTATTCATTTTTATTTGAATTTTTTATAGGATGAATAATAAAAATACAATATATATAGTGACAAATTTTGAAATTTTTCTTTAATAATGCAAATATGTTTTTTAATAAGTTATAATAAGAAATTTAAAAAATCATGAGAAATTCAACATCTCGCCATTTTCCATTCGGTCCACCACTGGTTTGATTAATATGAAAGGGAAATTGTAAATAATGTAGAGTTTGTGAAACTTATTTACAAAAATATATGTTCCAACTTATCCTTTGCATTCTATAACCAATTTTAAGTCTTTTCATCTGATTTTGATTTTTTTTAATTATAATTGGGTTTCAAACGCATGTTTTATGAACAAAAAAGAAAACTAACAACCTGAGCAGCACTCTGTGCCACGGGATTAATTGCAGACTAAACACAAACAAGTGAAGGTTAAACATTAGGTCCAGATTGACACCAAATTTGTTACAAATGCATTTTCATTACTTTTCAAGATTAATTTGACACAACTTGTTCTTCATACCAGCTTCCTACCACTTACTTACCAGTTTCTTACTAGTTTTGACATTTTTTGTTCTTCATACTAGTTACATACCAGATTCTTACTATTTTGATTAAATACTTTGTAGAGATTTTATCTTAAATGTTCTAATCACTTTTTAATGCATTTTCGTTACTTTTCATGATTAATTTGACACAACTTGTTCTTCGTACTAGTTTCCTACCACTTTCTTAGTAGTTTTGACATTTTTTATTCTTCATATTAGTTACATACCAGATTCTTACTATTTTGATTTAATACTTTGTAGAGATTTTATCTTACATGTTCCAATCACTTTCTAATGAATTTTCATTACTTTTCATAATTAATTTGACACAACTTGTTCTTCATACCAGTTTCCTACCACTTTCTTACTAGTTTTGACCTTTTTTGTTCTTCATACCAATTACATACCAGATTCCAACTGTTTTGATTCAATACTTTGTTGAGATTTATTTTACATGTTCTAATCACTTTCTAATGCATTTTCATTACTTTTCAATTTTAATTTGACACAACTTGTTCTTCATACCAGTTTCCTACTACTTTCTTACTAGTTTTGACATTTTTTGTTCTTCATACCAGTTACATACCAGATTCCTACTATTTTGATTCAATACATTATAGAGCTTTATCTTACATTTTTAAATCACTTTCGAATGCATTTTCATTACTTTTCAAGATTAATTTTACACAACTTGTTCTTCATATCACTTACCTACCACTTGGTTACTAGTTTTGACATTTTTTGTTCCTCATACCAGATTTCTACTGTTTTAATTCAATACTTTGAAGAACTTTATCTTACATGTTCTAATCACTTTCTAATGCATTTTCATTACTTTTCAAGATTAATTTGACACAACTGTTCTTCATACCAGTTTCCTACCACTTTCTTACTAGCTTTGACATTTTTTGTTCTTCATAACAGTTTCATACCAATTACATACCAGATTCTTACTGTTTTGATTTAATACTTTGTAGAGCTTTATGTTACATGTTCTAATCACTTTCTAATTCATTTTCATTACTTTTCAAGATTAATTTGATGAAACTTGTTCTTCATACCAATTTCCTACCACTTTCTTTACTAGTTTTGATATTTTTTGTTTTTCATACCAGTTACATACCAGATTACTACTCTTTTGATTCAATACTTTGTAGTTTTGACACAACTGTTCTTCATACCAGTTTTCTACCACTTTCTTACTAGTTTTGACATATTTTGTTCTTCATACTAGTTCCATACCAGTTACATACCAGATTCCAAATATTTTGATTCAATACTTTGTAGAGATATATCTTACATGGTCTAATCATTTTCTAATGCATTTCATTACTTTTCAAGTTTAATTTGACACAACTTGTTCTTCATACTAGTTTCCTACCACTTACCTACTAGTTTTGACATTTTTTGTTCTTCCTAGCACTTACATACCATTTACCTACCAGTTTCTTACCAGATATCAAACTGTTGAAAAAAAAAAGTTTCGAAAAAATATATCACAATGAATGGTGTTTCGAAGATAAAAATGAGACAAACTAAAAACTCTAAAGCGACATATCAAAAAAAAAAAATAAACGGCTTGAGAGATAATGGAAAAATAAGGTAAAAAAATTAAAAAAACACGGGTATAAGGTAAGAGATGAAAATATAACTTTGGAATGTATAAGAGATAAATATGAAACTTAATTGGTCAAATAAGTTATGGTACGAACCTTTAGCTGAAAATATTCCTAACTTTCAACACATTTATAAAATTTTCCCCATAAAAAATGTGGAAACTAAACTCGTAAAAATTGACAGCTTGATATGCAAGAAATGAAGGAATAAAAAAAATTTCAGCGTTTTGGTAATTGAATGTCTTTTTGATGTTGAATATTTTCTGTAATTGATTTTGTTTAATAGTTCTGTTAGGCTGATTTGTTTGTGGCTATACAAAACTATACTAGGTTTGTACCAAGTCCAAAAGCTACAACATCGCTGGCTCAAAGCATCGACTTTACTATGGATCCTCAAACTTTGTTTCATCAGTCTATGGGTACATTTTATTTGGAGGTAGTTGCAGACCTTGAAGCAAAAACAGCAGGTATGTTTATGAAACAGGATCTGAAGTTTGGATAGTTCGAGTCCGAGAGAATCAAGTAGTGAGATGGGTATATTGTTGACACTGGCAGACTTTTGTAATCGTACTGTGGAAATGTAAATGGAAGTATTTAAATTCGCTTCTTCCAATTTACAAGTTAAATATTACAATTCAACCACATACACATGAAACATAACAGAGTTCTTCAGATTTATAATCCACTAATAAAGCCAGCTTAATGAAAACAATTTATGTTTTCTCATTATCTACCTAATCGTGTTATATCCAATAAGTTTTAGATGCAAGGGACCATAAAATAGCTCGAGTTTGTGCTAAAACCTTCACATTTGAACAGCAGTTTATATTTTGACATCGCACTAAGTTAAACCCATAAATAAAATGAGAAATAAGAAAAATCCATTAAACCATTTTACTAAGAAAAACTTGAGAATTAGCAATGGTTAACTTATCATCATCAGAAAGAAGCATCGTTATCCTGCTCACGCGCAATTGAAGCCGAGAGTATTCCAAGATCGCGATTCAAGAATGTCAATGCAGACTCGCATTCTGAAATTATCCTTGAAACAGAAGATGGTTCATCAGCTACTGTTTCAGATGATCCAATTGCAAGAGCTGCATGTGAATCTCTTAGATTCCTCATGTTCCCTAAGAACTGTCAAAGTTGCAAAACCAAAACTGAATCCCCAATAGAAAAAAATCAAACTTAATTCCACAAGTCAATCACTGTAAACTGCCCATTATCCTCTGAAAAAGATACAAACCTTTTTAAGATGATCAACTAAAACAAGGGACGAAAAGAGTTCAAATGGAATTACATGCATTCAATCCGCTACCTATATATATATATATGCAAGTGGTATATGGACCACTTATATTTGATATATCAACAAATTTCCATTAAGTAAAGTTCAAGTAACTCTCCACAGTGATCTAGTGCACAAAAATGTCAGCCAGCATGAATAAGTTCAATAAAAAGGGGAATAAAAGATCTTAGGCATGGCTTGCCAAATAAAATGGTTATGGTAAACTAAGATCCATATGGCGTCGCAATGTTGGACTGATCTTATGCTTCCTGGAAGTTCAACCACGGTTGCAAATGTGGACCACCATGGCTGGTCAAATACCAATGTGGACTTTTGTTGATATCAGTATTGCACTGATTAGCCAACTAAGTGTCAATGAAACCCAGTAGCCACATTAAACAAGTACCCCAAAAGTGCCCAAGTCTATAAGTTCTGATGCACATAGACAGGGTGGCATGGTATCTATTAAAGAATAGGAGACAAAAGGATATGCTAAGACTAGGTGATGGGTATTCGGTGGCCCTTATTTAGTTATACTAGAAAAAAAATTATTGATGGGAACAACTAAGTGGAAAAATACTGTACAGGACAAACAATATTCTGTGTTGCAGCCATTAAACAGAACACACATATATACGACACAAAATATGCAATAACCATGTGGCCACTTCAATTCTTTGACTGCCCCTATACCACTCTATCACAGAAGCTTTTGCATATTGTAATTTATTCTAGCACCTCAGATATCCATACCCTTCAATGACCCAGAGCAGCTGAAAAAACTGAAACTGGATTTGACACCAACATACCTTTAAAAGCATTTTGTATGCTTCCAGCAAGCGATTAGCAGCTGGCCCAAACCCATGAAGTTGTGGCACCTCCATCATGTGTGTCCATGGGCGAATTTCCTAGAAAAAGGCAATTATAAAATAGTGAAAGCATAAGGTCAATATCATCTCAGACATATACTATCACAATATTCCATAAGTTTCTTGACCATCCGATTAATTAAAAAGTTACAGCTTCTGCCAAAAAAATTGAATCTATATGCAGTTGCAAGGCAATTTCTACAAAGTAGAGAGCACTGAAGCCAATAAACATAGAATATTGTAAAGTAAAAGCCTTTCAATTCATCATACATTGATCCATATCTTTTTTTAACTAGAAAAACACCATTATCAAAATACTAAATCCAATATAATAATGACAGAACAATAGCACTTTTGGCCAAGCTTCAAGTATGATAGAGGACATAGTAAAAAGTGTTACAATATCATACCTTCGTGTAGATCATGTTGAATTGCTTTGCAGTGTCTAGAAAAGATTCTAAATGTGACCGCAGTTGGGAATCAACCTCTGTATAGTCCTCGTCTGGGTTGTAAGCATGCTAAAGAATGAAAAAAGAAGTGCAACAGTCAAGTAAAAGAAAACCAAAGGAAAAGGCGCAACTAGACATGGTGATGGGACTGAGTAGAATAAAATACAATTCCAGCATAACATATAATTTGGAACCATTTTTATCCAAAATTAGATTTATTCAATAAAGTTGTGAACTTATACTTCAAATCTTTGAGTGTAACTCAAACTTCAACTTCTTTGCATGCATTTAAAATCACAATTCAAATACTAGGAAACTGAAATAAACCTTTGATGCCAAATCGTCAACTTTATGCTGTAGGTTCAAAAGTATCTTCGACTGGTCTGAAAGCCTTGTTTCCAGCTCAGACACATCAGGCCTGCACATGTAATTGATGAAAGGAAAAGAATGTAACTACATCTCAAAGCATAAAAATATATAACCATATAATTGATTTTTGGGCACCACACTGCGACTAGCAATAGTTTACCTAATTGAATAAATTATTGATTATGATTTTTTCATGGGCACCATCGTGTTCAAGCTAAGAAAAAGACTTATTATAGTAGCACTTAGTCCTCAAACTTACAGAGACTAGAATAAATAGCTAAGAGCAAAGATAAAGTGCATATTTGAAAGTTAAAAAGCATGCAAATATCAATATTGGTATCATAAAACAAAAATAATCTTACAGGGGATAGATAGATTGAATTTGCACGTCTGCAGGGAACAATTTGCATTCCTCTGAAAAAATTAAAGCTTGTTTCTCTGCAATT
>CATIWQ010533546.1:0-39308 GCA_949673415.1 Euphorbia schlechtendalii
TGCCACGTGTCAACTTCTAATTGGAGGGAAAAAAATCAGAAAAATTGCATCTTTGAAAAGTCAAACCAACCAGAAGATGACACGTGGCATAGAGGGAGCAAATTTGTGCATTTTTTGAAAATTGAGGGAGTTACGGGGTCAATTTTTTAAAGTTGAGGGAGCTGCGGGGTCATTTTGAAAGTTCAGGGAGGCAGCAGATTTTTTAGGACAAGTTCAGGTAGCTAAACATGTATTAAGCCCTTTAAAATATCCACAACAAAGATTCATTTATGAGGTCCAAATCCATTGCTGAGAATTCATAGATCTGCCTGGGCTGAGATGGACCACTTGAATACTGTACCGTTAATTTATCTTGGCCCATTTTAGCAAGATTTCTTAAAGGTTTGTTGCATTATGTACAATATGTTTTTTGTTCTGTCTATTTGTTGATTGCTTATAGTTATGTACTATTTTCGATATCAAACAGTTGTAGAATTTATTATTCCGATAACATTTACCTATTTAGAATAAGAAATTGTTGTAGCTACGGAGGGTATTAGTTGAACCAACCACTATAATAATCGAGATCCATGGGACACTATAATAATCGAGATTCATGAAGAGGTTGAGTTTCCAGAGTATCTCCAATAGATTGTGGATTTTAGTATAATTTGACATGTAGAATAGAAATTCAAATTAACGAGGTGGTTGGATAGACAAGATATTTGTGAAAACTAACTATAATGGATTATCTATTTGATCTTCCATGAGATTTTTTTCAAAATAAAATAATAACAAAAAGATTACATAACTTAATAAATCACTTCACTCCTCATTAAAATATTACTACCTCCGGTGCCGAGAGATTGTCATTTTAGTCAAAATTTCATTTTCCCTTTTATTTGTCATTTTCACATATCAATACAACACTTAACATTTTTTTCCTAATTTACCCTTGTATTAATTAGGAAAAAGATTAAGTACAAAATGAAATTATAAGGTAATAATTAAGAAGAGAGAAAATTTTATCATAAAGATTAAGGAATAAATTTGTCATTTTAATAGAGTAATAAATGTTTTATTGATCTTGATGAAAATCCTAAAACGATAATCTTTCGACATTGGAGGTAGTATAAAATTGATGAGTCATCAAATTTATTTGGTTATCTATCTGTGAACAATCAAATAGACAATCTTAAAATTTTGGCATGTCATGTCAATTTGGAAACAATAATAGACAATCTATTGTTAAGCTATTTGTCAATTAAAAATCTATTAATGTTTATATGTCAATAAATGTAATTGAATAGACTAATTATTAAATATGTTCTTATACATTTAAAATAAATAAATAAGAATATGTTCAGGAGATATTTAAATTTAATAACGAGTGGTATAAAATTTTTGAATCTCATAATAATCTCAATCGTTTTCAAATTCTTAAATCATCTTTAAAACTAAATTGAAATTTTTGAAAATAAATAAGGTACTTTGACAAAGATACTATTTGTCTGATACAGTCGTTACAAAATGGAGTGCGTTTACATTATAAATTTCAGAAGAAAAAAAATTGAGTTTTTATATATGATATAAATTGTAATGGTACAATGATTTGACGTTACAAAGATAACCTGCAAGAGTTTCTTATTTATTTCTCACCATTCAACTATGGATTGACCCCACTCCAACGTGTAACTCGTTTGTTTATTTTTTCATTTTCTTTTTTTTTGTTATAAAATGGGTATCATATTCAGGAGAGAGCAAAAAATCAAAAAAAATTGAACCGAATTGGTGAATTGAACCGAACCGAATTAATTTGATTCGGTTCTTGGTTCATACATGTGAATAATTTGGTTTTCGGTTCGGTTCTCGATTTTTGAAAAAAAAACCGAATAAACCGAGAATCGAACCGAATTAAAATCATAAATAAATTAATGTATTTTAATTCAGATACAATGATTTGTTAATTTGTCTTTGGACTAATACTTTTAGTTTATGTGATTTATTAATTTATAGGATGATGCTCTTAAGTTTCATTGGATAGTTGCATTTGATTTTTATATTATATTTTGAAATTAACATTAGATAATATATAGAGACCAAACTTGGTAGTGGGTACTGATTCTTGAATGTGGTTTGATTTGTTGCATTTAACCATTTGTTTCGGTCTATAGAAATATGAATTGTTTATTGATTGAATTTATATTACTAGTTTAATTAGTTCATGTTTTAGAATTTTTTTTTAAATGGATTATTTCATCTTATAATTTGGTTTTTTACTAAACCGAACCGGACCGAACCGAAATATTTAGGTTCGGTCCGGACCGAACCGAATTCTATTCGGTTCGGTATTTGATTCCTAAAATTTTGATTATTTGATTCTTGATTTATTTGGTTCGGTTTGGTTCTTGGACCGAACCGACCAATGCTCACCCCTACACCCATGTACGTTGGAATAATCAGGATGTTTCTAAACATTTCGAGGAACCTACACAAAGGGTCCAATTAATTAAAACAAATTTATTAAAATATTTTATAATAAATATTTAATGAAAGGGACAATTCTAAAGTTTGTACTTTAAGTTAATAATCATAATCAAAATCATTTAATATTGAACAAATTCAGAAAAGTTTATTTTAATATCTACATATAAAAATAATTTGAACCTCTCTATCTTAGGTTGTCACATTCTATAACCAATGCCAAAACCGTGATGATAAAGAAGTGTAGGGAAGAGGTCATTTGGATGTACTAGGTGGGTATTATTAATGTTATGTTTATTATACCCAACATTTTAAAGTCGCCACCTTTTGTGAAATAAAGAGTAGTTTTCGCCAATCTTCAAAATCAATCAGTAGTTTATTATTGTTGCAAATTTCCATATTGTATTGCCAAAATAAAAGTCAACATTCAACGTTTGCAGCCGTTCATTGTCATCGTTGATCGTTTCAATCTACAAATGAATGATTCCAATTATTCCAAAAGTCAAACTTTAGAGATGATGCTACGATAAATTCCCGGTAAGTAAGATGGTGGGCCATGGGTTTACTTTTGTTTGCATACCTTCTAAAGCAAAAATACATTTATTGCAATCTACATCAAACCCAACTCCGGCTACTATTTTTTGTTTAGTTCTGCATTAATGGAACTTTATTCCTCTTTGGTTATATTTGCTAATCTACTCTTATTGTTGCCTAACCCATCATATGCGACAGATATTCTTTTGTCTTCCGATTTTCTCAGTGACAACGGTAGCACTTTGGTTTCCAAAAATGGAACTTTCAAGCTTGGTTTCTTCAGTTCCGGTGCTTCAACCGATCGATACATCGGAATTTGGTATGGGAAGATTCCAGTTCAGACAGTTGTTTGGGTTGCTAATCGAAACCAATCCATTAACGATTCTTCAGGTTTGTTGACTATAGATAGAACAAACAATCTAGTTCTTCTCAATAAAAGCAGAAGTGATCAAGTTTTTTGGTCATCTAACTCAACAATACAAGCTCAGAATCCCTTAGTCCAGCTCCTGGATTCCGGAAATTTGGTAATAAGAGACAGAAATTCTGAAAATTACCTGTGGCAAAGCTTCGATTATCCATCTGATACATATCTTCCAGGTATGAAATTGGGATGGAACAAGAAAAATGGTCCTACTCGGCTTATTTCAGCTTGGAAAAATTGGGATGATCCATCAATGGGAGACCTGACACATGCAATTGAACAATACATGTATCCTGAACCAGTGCTTTGGAAAGGTAACAAAAAAATCTGGAGGGCTGGTCCATGGAATGGCATTGCTTTGAGCGGTTCTGAAAGCCTACGACAGCCAGGCAGTATATATCAGTCATATTTTGTATCCAACGAAGACGAGGTCTACTACATTTTTTACCCGTTATACGAATCTATGCTGATAAGGGAAACTTTGAATCAGTCACTGTCTACACTTCAGTTTTATTATTGGGATGAAACTAGTCAGCAATGGCTTATATTCTGGAGTGTACCAAACGATATCTGCGATAATTACAACTATTGTGGCACTGATGGACATTGTGTGGTTGATGAAGCACCAATTTGCCAATGTTTAAAAGGTTTCAGTCCGATTAACCAGCAAAATTTGTTCTCGGGATGTGTAAGGAATAATAGGTTGAATTGTTCGAATGGAGATGGATTTGTTAAATACACAAACTTAAAGGTGCCAGATAGCGAAAAGGCTTGGGTGAATAGCAGCATGAATCTTGAGGAATGCAAGGCTAAATGCTTACAAGATTGCTCTTGTATGGCATATGCAAACTCTGATATAAGTGGAAAAGGGAGTGGCTGTGTTCTTTGGTTTGGGGATCTATTGGATATGAGCTACTCAAAATCTGGGCAAGATCTCTACATTCGGATGTCTGCTTTGGACTTAGGTTTGTCTTTTACCTTCAAGAACTATTTAAGATTCAGCGCAAATTTCCCTAATGTTGTGGACTCGCCAATCTCATTTGTTTTTTCTACTTAATCGTGAAGCAAAACACGGAACTAGAAGGGCTGTCAGACTTGCATCTCTCAGTTCCACAACATTCTTAATACTCATCATCATCTTTTGCATTCACAGAAGAAGGGTCAAGTCAAGAGGTGCAGTTACTGTAATTGATATCTTTTTGAAGAATTGCTATTTGATATTGAATTGTTTCTGCATATATTTGTTCTTTTTCTATAAAGTATTACAATGACTGATTTCAGAGGAACAAGTACAGGAAGACATGGAACTACCATTAATAGACCTAAATGAAATAGTGAAAGCAACCAATAATTTTTCAATGGATAATAAACTGGGTGAAGGTGGTTTTGGTCCTGTATATCAGGTGAGTTCCTACCTGAATGGCTGAATTGTTAGGTTAGTTTACACCATTAATTGTGGTGTCTTACTCCATAGAAAATGTATACTTCAGGGTAAACTAGCAGATGGACAAGAGATAGCAGTGAAGAGATTATCAAAGAGTTCAGGGCAGGGGCTTCCTGAGTTTAAAAATGAAGTAATTCTGATTGCCGAACTTCAACACCGCAATCTAGTCAAACTTCTTGGTTGTTGCCTTCAAGGAGATGAGAAATTGCTCATTTACGAATTCATGCCCAATAAAAGTCTAGACTTTTTCATTTTTGGTATGCATTCCTTGTAGCTCTAACTGGCCTGAATTTTCATAAAAAGACATGCACAGACACATAAGCACACGAACAAAACATAGACAAATACATGAACACACAAAAACAACAAAAATGAACAAGGACACATACACATGGATACTAACACATGCACTTACAAACTTAGATAATATTAAAATGCTGAAACTCGAAAACAATCATGGATACAAACATCTAAGGAAAACACAGTATTTTATTATTAATCATTATGACAATGCAATCCTGACAGATCAAACAAGAAGCAAGCAACTAGATTGGTCAAAGCGATACAAAATTATCTGTGGTATTGCAAAGGGACTTCTCTACCTTCATCAAGATTCAAGACTAAGGATCATACACAGAGACCTCAAAGCAAGTAACGTGTTACTTGATAATCAGATGAACCCCAAAATTTCAGATTTTGGACTGGCTAAAACCATTGGTGGAGACAAGACAGAAGGAAGCACAAACAGAGTGGTTGGAACCTAGTAAGTCTTATATAACAAGCTCTTAGCAGTCTTTAAGTTATATGTCAATCTTATATATCTTGTAATTATAATGCAGTGGTTACATGGCACCAGAATACGCAGCACACGGGTTGTTCTCAACAAAATCGGATGTATTTAGCTTTGGTGTGTTAATGATGGAGATAATAAGTGGAAAGAGAAGTAGGGGGTTCTATCAACCAGATTACAGTCAAAACCTTGTTGGCTACGTATGTATGATAGATATGTTTGCTTTCTTTTTTTTCACATATTGTTGAAGGATTGATTAACACCGGGAGGTTTTTCTTTTAGGCATGGATATTGTGGAACGAAGGGAGATATTTGGAAGTAGTAGATTCAGCATTGGAAGAGTCATGCCACTTATCACAACTGATGCGATGCGTCCATATCAGTCTATTATGTGTTCAACAGAATCCAGAGGAAAGGCCAAGCATGGAATCTGCGGTCGTGATGTTAAGCAGCGAGAATGCATTGCCAAAGCCCAAAGAACCTGGTTATTTTAGGGTTGAATCAAGAATTTCATCAAGAAGGACTGAATTTTGTTTGACTAGTGAATTTACCAGTTCATCAGTTGAACCTCGATGAAATATCACGCATGACATGCTTTCTATGTCTAGTTCAATACTGCGACGTTCAGCATTCTAAGCTTCTAAAATGACCAGATGAGATAATGAAGTAATAATCATTCTATCTAACTTATTTTAGCAAGCCGAAATGCCTTTGTAATTATGGAATATCGGGTAATATGTCAATATGGAAGCTATGGATTGAAATGATAGGTGAACGAGTGAAGATATATTCATATGCTAAGTCATAATTTGATATGCATTGCCCTATCAACAAAAATATACTGAGATTTTCATTTCTTATGTTGTTGATTTTTTTTTTTTTGAACTATAATACAGTATATTCAAGCTTTTACATCTATATCAATGTGTTATGTATTTTGTGTTTGGTTTATTTCTGTGTTTGTTTGAGATTATAACCACCGTTTATCTACAGAAAATTAGAAACATTTCCAGTACAATTCATCACTGTAAATAATCACCTTATTTCACCAACTAGTGTCTAGTGGTTGTACCAAACAACTACACCAAATAGTGGTAATTGATAATCACATTATACTCTTTATGCTATCAATAATGGCAACCAACTAGTGGTTGTACCAAACAACTAAACCAAATAAACCTAGCAAATATTGCTATGAGGTTATCATGTACGTAAAAAAATGCCTTGATTTTCTGTTCACACACCAATGTTTACTTAAGTAAAAACACAAGCAGATATCTTCTTAATTCAATTGCTCAACAAATCGAATCCGACATTTTCATTCGTCACATAGCCTAAATTTAAGTAACTAACTGTGATTCTCGGCTTGAGCTAATATTATCGAGTTTTTTCAACTATGAGTAAAAACACAAGTATTCAAGCGTGGTCATCAACTCAACACAACAAGAACATAATCCAAAAGTGCAGCTACTAGATACTGGAAATTAGGTCATAAAAGAGAAAAATTGTAAGAATTACTTACGGGAAAGCTTCGATTATTCTTCTGATACTATACATCCAGGCATAAAATTGGGATGGGATGTGAGAATTGGCTCCATTATGCTTGCAAAAACTGGGATGACCCATACGAATATCCTGAACAAGTTCTGTATGCTAAAAGGGCGAGAACATAATCTGGAATGTCTTGAGATTGAGAGACATAATTAGCTGCAATGGAGTTGCTCACACTATATATGTACACTTCAGTGTTTGCTAGGCAGCTGGCATTTCCTTTTCACTTAGCGAGTCAACTTAAAAAATGGTTCGATTGTTTTGCAAATGTTATGAACCGGTTAAAAATATTATCCGTTTTGACGTCGTTTACGGTCAATCTCACGGTTTTAAAATACTTCATTCAATTTAAGGCTTATAAGCTTTTTTTTATAAACAAGATGATAGGATTCTCCGAGAGCGATGCGAGATATTAATTCCTAAGTTACTCCTTCATCGTGATCGTGCTGATAACGTATTATAAACAGGTTGAACAATATTATCCGTTTTGACGCCGTTTACTCTAGCATTTTATTTTTAAGGTAAATTTTAAAACTATATCATGTTGTTTTATGGATTTGTAAAATGGTTTTAGTAGAATTTCTTTTCTACAAGGATACTTGTATTTTCAAAAGTTAGTAATAAAGAATTCTCAATTTTTAATTACATCGTTGCAAAGGATAATCTTATTCATTTCGAATTGAAACTTTACACCTTAGTTAACAACAATATAATACACATCATCAATGAATTTTGGAAATATTTGAGATACACAAATATATTTTTTTTAATTTAACTGTGATTATAACTTTTAAAAATCATAATAAATTGAAAAATTTACGAAAACTACTCAAATTTTGATGTATGATTTTTAAATAATATGGTTAAATTATAAGAATGTTAATTTGATCAAAATACCTTTTTTAACACTATTATTTTTTTCTAAAAATATTTTTTATCATTCTTTTGCTAACTTTTTAAATCACAAGCACCATTTTGTAAAAAAATATTCCATAAGGACCGTTTCGCAAAACTGTCAAACCACATGACATATTTTTTAAGTTTACCATTTTTCAAATGAGACTTGAGGTCTCAGAAGTTAGTAAAAAGGAAAAAATATTTTTTTCATCATAAACAATAATGTTACAGAATGCATATTAATCCATTAAAAAAATCTATGATTCAATCATATTATTCAAGAATTATACATCAATAGATAAATTTTGAAAATTTTCAATTTATTATGATTTTTTAACACTATCATCACAATTTATTCTAAAAAACACAATTCCGCTGCTCAAATGAAGGTTGGCCTATCTTTTTAATCATTTTTACGTTATCCTTTTTGTTTTGTACATTTTACTGATGATTGATTTTTAGTTTGACGTTTGTTTTTGTATTTTTTAGATGCAACCATCTACTAATCATTTTGTTTTGGTCAAAAGGAATGATTTTGATTAAGATGTGGATATGCAAGAGCGGGCATGTATGTGTAATAGGTTTCAGGTTGGTGAGATTCCATGTGCTTATGCGCTTGCTTACACAAGGAAGAACCATTTAGATTCGGGTTGATTATAGTTTGGCTTACTTCACAAAATAGAAGAAGGTTGCAACTTATGTGGAAACTATATATTTCATGCCTTCAAGATATCATTGGGATATACCTCAAGATATTTCAAATCAATTAATTCTTCCTTTGAACGTCGTTGCAAGAGTTGGGAGACCAAGGAAACAAAGAATTAGGGATACTTGAGAGACTAGTAAGAAGTTCAGTGTACATTGCAGTTTTTATGGAGCTAGTGGCCATAACAAAAGTTTATGTTTGGGGGTGGATATTTTTTTTATTATTTTCTTGATAAGACCATATCATATGCGATTCTAGTTTGGCCATTCTTTGTTTGTAGTTATTTGATTAGATGTTATAAACTCAGATCTTGTATTTTTGAATATGAGAAATCATGTTTGAGATGTCAATTTGCTATTTGTTCTCATTATTTATGATACTTGCTGTAATTTTTTGTTACTTTATTTCTTCATACTAAGTTGTTACCACTCTCCTATCGAATTCCAATTACTTTGTTATTTTTTCTCTCATATGCTAGAATTCTATTATATATTTAATAGATTTTTTGGAATGTATCATATATGTTATCCGTTGCTTCTGTAATTAGTATATGTTTTCTATAATGAATTCATGGTTTTTAATATGCTCTTACTAGTTACCTATTGGCTTCTTACTAGTTTTTTCCATACAATTACTTGTATTTTTCAAGTGTTGTATTCTTTTTATATTTTTATACATTGTTGATAAATTAAGTCCAAATCAATTCAAATCCTTTTTCGTTGATGCTTAAGTTAGATTTCACTAGATAAGTTGTACCTACAAGTTTCCTACTAAGTATCTACTAGTTTCTTATCATATCATGTTACTATGTTTTTTTGTTTACATTTTCAAATGTTTGTGATCTTTCTTGATATCAATTGAATAATTTACAAACTTTTTATGATAAAAAACTGAAATACACTAGAGTATTTCAAACTTGTGAAAGATCACAGAAAAAACTGACCTAAACTAACTTATTTCAAACTTGTTCAAAATCATATTATCTTGATCAAAACTAACCTAGCTTAATGAAACTTCACAATTCTTTAGTTTTGGCAAAACAAACTGATCATGACAACTGTTTTAATTAGGTACTAAGTAGATTTTTAATTAAGTTATTAGCAAGATTTTTGTTTAAGGAAACTAACTTAGCATCTTGACTTATACTTAATTAAAGAAATGTTTTAGGATGTCTTTAGTTAGTTTGTTGAGTTAAAATGAAAGGCAAGATATCTCAGCATCAGAATTTATTCAAAGATACTCAGCATAAGTTTATTTATTCAAAGCTATGTTGATATATATGACACTGTTTGCCTTTAACTATATTCTATCACAAATATGCATTCAAGGTTTCAAAAAGGATTTGACATTTAAAACATAAAGGAATGATTATGTGGCACAACGCAAAAAAGTGTCAATATAGAATGTTGACGTGTTCTCACCAATTTCCAGGAGAAGCAGATCAAATCCAAGCTATCAATTTCAATGAAGTTGATCAAACTCAACAATAATGATATAGTATGGAAATTCAAGTAGCAAATCCAAATCAACGTAGAGTGATTATAACTCATTGCAATCATCTCATTGGTCACATTGTTAATGAGGTTCATAATCCACTAATAACAAGAGGTCAACTCACCAGAATGACAAGTCATCTAACGTTCATATCATCGATTGAACCTAAGAAGTTTGATGTTGAATTTGATGACTACTAGAGGTTGATCAATTCAAGTGAAATGATGTGTGAAATTTAGCTCCCAAACCTAAAGGCAAATCCATTATTAGTTAAAATGGGTATTCAAGAACAAGCTCGATCAATATGGTAATGTTGTCAGAAACAAAGTCAAACTTGTTACTCAAGGCTACAATTAGTAAGAAGGAATAGATTATGATGAAACTTATACTCCTGTAGCGAGACTTGAAGCCATCAAAATTCTTTGTGCTTTTGCATCTCATATGAACTTCAAGCTATTTTAAATGGATGTAATAAGTGCTTTCCTGAATGGATTCTTTCAAGAAGAAGTATTTGTGTTCCAACCTCTTGGATTTGAAGATTTAAAGCATCCATATCATGTATACAAGCTGAAGAATGAAGTATGAAAATTAACTAAGTTCTTTCTCAAAAAAAGGCTATGTTAGAGGAAAAGTAGATACAACTATATTTATCAAGCTCAATAAGAATTATGTGTTGTCTAAATCTATGTTGATGATATTGTTTTTGGAGCATTTTATGAATAAATTTAAAAGGAGTTTAGCAAATAGATGAAAACCGAGTTTGAAATGTCAATGATGGAGAATTTAATTTCTTCCTTAGCCTGCAAATTAGGCAAAGTGATGATGTAATTTTTATCAACCAATCAAAATATTCTAAGTAAGTCCTGAAGAAGTTTGACATGGAGAAAGCTAAAATGTCAACTCCAATGGCCACTTATACAATATTGAGTAAGGATGAAGTTGGTAAGCTTGTAGATAATAAGTTCTAAAGTGGTATTATTAGTTCTCTACTTTACTTAACTTCTAGTAGGCTTGAACTAGTTATGAAGATGACCCTAGAGAAGCTCACTTAGAAAATATTAAGAGAACTCTCTAGTATTTGCAAGAATCTATTAATGCAGGATTATGGTATCCAAGTAGCTCAAATTTCACACATAGAGGATACACAAATGTTGACTATGGAAGTGACAAACTTGATAGGAAAAGTACAAATGGTGGATTTCGAATTCCTTGGAGGATATCTTTTTCATGGTATAGCAAGAAACAAACTTTTTTTGCACTCGGCATTGTAGAAGCATAGTATATGATAGCAGGAAGTTGTGTAGCACAACTGATATGGAATAAGCAACAAGTGGAAGGTTATGGTAAAAAGTCTAAATGCCTTGAAGTTATATGTGATAACAAGAATGCTATAGAGCTATCCAAAAATCCAATTTAGCATGATAGGATGAAGCATGTAAATTATATAAGAGATCACTTTATAAAGGGATCATGTGCTAAGGGGAGAAGTCAAATTGGAGTATGTTCCTTCAAAGTAGTAGCGTGTTGACATATTTGCAAAGCCAATTCAGTTCAACAATCTAAGAGAGCTATTGGCATGGCAAATCCAATTTGAAGAAATCTCATAAAAGTCATTATGTGTCAAATGCTAAGTTTTAAAGTTATGCTGACAAACTGAGGTAACACCTATAAACTCAGCTTTGTAAACTTAAGTGTTTTGTTTTTGTGGTATTTTATAATGTCTTTATTAGTAAAAAAGGGATTTTGAATTTCAATCATTATCTACAAAACTACTGCATTTTACTATGTCAGTTTATACCATTCACTTTGATCTTGGCTTGTGGAAGAGACATGTTAACTTCAAAGATTTGAAGTAGTATATAAAGAGGAGTTAGGTTGGAGAATGAGTTTATGCATTAAAAGAATCCAAATTATTTTCTCTGCAAAAATTCTTGAATCTCAAGTTCTCAAATATCTTCAAATCAATGCGATCGAAAGCAATGTTGATAAATTAACTCTTAATGAGTACAAATCCGCGCTACTCAAAAGATCTTATAGGAATCTTGATCTCAGATAAAGATAATGTGATCATTCTTGACAGATTTGAGTTGCTTGGAGATTATGGCTCTGGCGAATTGAAGGCAACATGCCTAACTTGGAGGGCAAGAGCTTGCCATGAACTTTTTGTAAAGGTGTTCCTGTCTAAGACCCAATCTATCTCCTGCTGCACTAAGTTAGAAAGGTGTGTGATCTACCACATGATAGAAGGAAATTAACTAAATTGGCCAATTATGATTCTCAATAACCTAACCAAGGTGATAACTATGTACCATTACGGGCACCTAATCACCTCCATTGAAAAGGCACTATGAGTAAATGTGGTGGGTTATGAGAGATCGAGAGGAAGTGGAATCCTCCCTCATCAAGTAGATATATGATCTAGATAACTTCTTGAGACTTCAATGTTCTTCACTCCACTCTGGATATACTAAGATCCAATACTTGAAATTAAAGAAGATCAACTATTAGTGAATATATACAAGGATGACGAGGACTCATATTTTGAAATGTTCTATCATGGGGAGCCTATAGAAGAGCCTAAGGATGACATGCCCATTGGTGTAAATCTTAGGAAGGCTAAGGAGGCTAGAAGTAGTAAAACAACAAAGAAGGCTAAGGAAAATGCTCCTACAATGAAGCAAGCAGGGTAACCAATGTAAAGAGTGCCCAAGAAGTTAACTTTGGAGAAATGAAGTGGATTTTTAAAATAGCTTAAACCTAAGGAATTCAAGACTCGGGATAAGATACCTCTAGTGAGAGTTAATGTGTTGAAGAAGATAAAATCCAAGTTGAAGAGATTAGCCAACAATCTTTTGTAGAAAAATCTCAAGGAAGTGAGAAGGTTTAGGAAGTTAAACAAATGCAAGATAAAGAAGCTCAACATGATGAGCTACCTAACATGAATCTTCTCTTGGGTTAATCAGCAACCAACCAAGTTCACATTCTCCTTCACCTTCATCTTCTAAACCAAACCCTTCAGCACCAAAAACCACATATTTTTCTCCTGTAAAATTTTTTTCTCCACAACCTTCACTTTAAAAATCACCCATTCCTTCTTTTAAAAACACTCCACCACCTAAAAAAAAAACTCGTTCACCACCTACATCAAACACAACCACACCATCCCACCTTCTACAAACACTAAACCTACCATTTCTTCATTCTAAACTCTAACCCCATTGGTGGAGATGGTCTTCTTTGAGGCCCCAATTTATGTGATGTTCACAAAAGAAGGTGAGCTAAGGGATTTACCAAACACCATCTGATGCTTAAGTCAGTACCAGGATCAAGTACAGTGAGAGTATAAGAAAATGTAGATAATGGCATACCTTAAGGTGTGAGGCATATGTCTCTTTATATAGAGAGTTAGATGGACTGTTGGGCCTTTTATGGGCTTTAGTCTTGGGCTCATGTGGGATTAATATAAGGTTATTACCAGGATGTCCCCCCAATGTCTTGTAATACATTTATGTATTATGATGCTACGCGTGAGTGTAGTGGTGTAAACTCTGTAGCTTGTGGATGATGTAATCGATCACTCAAAATATTTTACATGGTATAAAATTTGAGTGATATTTTATGGTGAAAGAGGTCTTGAAGAGAATTTAATGCATTGTTACTTAGGCATGGAAGGGTTTAGGAGGGATTTTTCATGATGAAAAAGAATGATTTGCGTAGTGAGAAAAGTTTACGCATAGAGCGAGATCTTGAGAATAAGCTTTGCATGAAGCCATAGAATTTGACTTTACATGGTGCTCTAAAGGATTCTTGCATGATGAGAGATCTTGGTTTTTACATGGAGCAAAGGAATGTGACTTTTCATGGTGCAATAGTCTTCCTGAAAATCCTCAGATGGTGTGAGATCCTGGATAAAGGTTTCACATGGAGCAAATGATATACTTTGCTTGGTGCAAAGAAACTTCTAGAGTGTCCTCACTTGGAGTGAGATCTTTTATAAAGGTTTTTCATGGAAAAATGATAGACTTTGTGTGGTGCAAAGAGTCTTTCAAAGTGTCCTCACATGAAGCGAGATCATAGAGATAGATTTAGCATGGGGGTGTCACTTTTAAAGGTTTAAGGATTAAATGGAGTTATTTGAAGTCCATATTGACACTTAAGATCATGTTGTAGTGGGAAACCATGTTTGAAGTAGAAAACTACACATGCACGGTGGTGGTTCTTTTGTGAATCTCGGGAGTATCGAGGTCTAGTGCTTGCTAAGAATTAATCTAGATTAAAGTTAAAGCTAAAAGGAGTCTTGTATGTTATGAAGAGAGAATTAAAGATGATAATGAATTGAAAGTAGTGTTGGACGGTGCCGAAGTTGATGGTGTGTTAAAGATTAAGTTTGAAAAAAGTCTTGGAAGCTTATGAAATTAAGGTGAAGGTGATGTTTCATCGACATTTGGAGTATGTATGTTTATGTCTTCATGTAATTAGATCAAGGTGAAAAAACTCATATCTAGAGTTGTTTTTATGAGGAGTCAAGCTGGCTCTTAGATTGTTGGATGATAAAGGTTTTTGTAGATGCAATACTATAGCTCGAGATAATACAGAATTTGATACCTTGTCGAATGTATTCGAGTCTAGGTTGGCATGCATTGGAGAAGAACTAGAATGTGGAGCTAGTTGTCATAACTTAGTTGATTGATGATGCTCTGGAGCCATAAGGATCTAGTATGATGTTAAAACAGGAGCTAACTTATGAAACTTTGATGACTAAATCAATTGGCAATGCTCTAAAGTTGAAGAGGAGAAAACATGTGGAGCTAGTTGTAGTTAAGGAAAAGTCTTACAGCTTTTCAAAAGAGAGTTTGGTGTGTTTTTGGAAAAAAAATTTTAGAGTTAAACCTTGCATAGGAGCTTCAAATGTGTAGAGGGGTCCTCAAGAGTGACTTCGTTTGATCTTGAGAGTTGTGGATTGAGGATCATGATAGAGAACTCATTTGATGTCAAGAGTTCTAGAATTAGGATAATGCTAGAGGATTTTGAGCTTTTGATGGATTATATTATTAGTTTTAAATTTATGCAAAGCCTTGTTGTAAAGTTCTTGAAAATTGAGAATAATTATTGATGATATATCGAGGACTTTCTTTTGGAGTTTGGAAGTAATTGGTGTAAGGTGTCCTTACGCAATCTAGAATTCTTTACTTGTATAGCATGTGAGAGCCCATTTCAGAGTTCTTAAACTTGTGACGTGTGGAATGTTGTGATAGGTTATAATTAATTTTTGAAATGCTTAGTAAAAGATAACAGTTATCCTTCGAGATATGAGACACATGGCAATGTTAAGGACTTATCGCATTTCTCGGAAATGATGAGGACTAATCAAGAAGTTTTGAGAATTCTTAGGATATGTGAGGGATTAACCTTCGCATAATTTTTTTCATCTTCTTGACAAGGAAGATTGTTCCAAGTCTAGGATTGCGTTAGATTGGTGCGAGAAGTTTACCAATTTTGAGTACTTTAAAGATGAGACGATTTGAGATAGCGACGTCGTAGTTGATTGATGGGTTTTATTTAAACTTCAATTGTTATTACATCTCTTGGATGAGCTCCATGACAATGTTGAACCGGTTGGAAACTCTAGTTCTATCCCCTCTTGCTCTAGTGATCTTAGATTTATTTAAGATTTTGTCCTTCATTACTTGATATTACAAATTGGGTGCTACTATGGAGCTTTAGATGTCAAAGTAGAGTATTTAAGCCTTTGACATGGTCGTGCAGCAACTTTGAATCTAGGTATTAGATGATTGTTGGACATGGCTTGACCATAAGGGAGTCTTGAAGCTGATAAGAATATAGCTCTCCAATGATTCTTGAATGGATTGAAGAGGGGTTTAAAGATGAACATGATCTAGAAAGGATCTAGCTTTTTTTTTTATAAAAGTTGGAAAATGAGATTGTTTTGGATGGACATCCCAACTAGGTTGGCACCCCCATGAACCAAAACAAAACCCAAACCCAAATATTATTAAAAAAGAAACAAGAAAAATACATGAAAGGTTTGAAAGAAACAAAAGATAAACTATCTAAAACTAAGTGAAACGAAACATGCTTCGTCTACTCAAATCATGAAAATAAATATCTCTACAAAAGCTAGGCACCGTGGGCCAAGTGGAAGAAACTCTCGTCAATCTACCATGCACGGTTAAAGCATCTGCAACTCCGTTACCCTCATGAAAAATATGAGAACAAATAAACCGCATTTGAGTAAGCTTTCGAAGGCACCCCAACCATCTTGCACGTAAGTCATAAGGCACCAAAGTACTTCTATCCCCTAATAACTGAACTACATAGCTTGAGTCGCTCTCTAACCAAAGGTCAAACCAGCCCCGTGAAATTGCTTCTTCAATTGCAAAAATGGCAGCCAATAATTTTGCTTTGAACGCAAACGAAATCCCTCCCAAAAAAGCAAAACAACGCAAAACTAGTCCTGAGTGATCTCTAAAAATCCCCCCACAACCTGAATCACCGGGTATGCCCAAATAAGAGGCATCCGTATTAACTTTGACCCAATTAGGGGGCGGAGGGATCCATCTAACCGGCAGTATTCTCAGGATTTTGAAGAGTCGAGGTTTAAGCTGCAGATTAAATAAAATATATCTCTCCACTTTCGAATTCCAAACTTGTCCGAACCTTATTGAATCCATTCGATGTAAAACTCACCAAAGTTGTCTAAGAGAATGGTCGATATTCGATGTTTTGTTCTCAAAAATGCTTGAACAACGAGCGTTCTAAACCAACCATATCACATTCACAACTCCGGCCTGCCATAAAAATCGTATTTGACTACTAAAGTTTTGTGAAAAAGCTGAAGTAAGAAAGGTTCTCTAGTTCATGGTCGTATCCAAAGATCTACTGAACAAAGAAGATAGACTAACCCAAAGCTACCGTGAAAATGAACACTTGACAAAAAGATGGTCCACGTCTTCGAAATGATTAAAATAAAGGTTGCAACGGGAGACTATTTGGAAACCTCTACGAATTAAGTTATCATGAGTCGATACGTAACCCGTAAAGGCTTTCCAACAAATTAAGGAATGAGATGGTGCGATAGATTTGTGCCAAATTTTACACGAGACCTCACATATAGGAAAGTTACCTTGCTACCAATGGTAAAAAAGTTTCACTGAAAAAATACCTTTACTCCCAGGACACCAAACACACAAATCACTCATCTCTTCAACTCGCTCTATATTAAGAATATCCGAATGGATGGAAGTAGGAATAGAATCTGGTAGGCCCATCCAGCCTTCATTAGAGAAATAATCCCTGACACTTTCTGATAAAGCCATACGTTGACCAGAAGTGAGATTCATTTGCTCGGCCACTGGAGGGATGATCCAAAAAGAGTTCCAAAAACTCAGATTAGAGGCTGGACCTAGGAACCACTGAGTATGGGTATGAAGCAGCTCATAAACATTTCGTAACGAGCACCAAATAGAAGAATGCGCAATATAACCCAAAGGAACATCGTTTTTCAAAAACCGTTGTTTCAACAAAATCCCACAATCTCCACTACTAGTTGCAACTTTCCACGCCAATCTAGCCAACATAGAGCTATTAATCAAATCTAATTTCTTCAGCCCTAAGCCCCCGAACCCAGAGGCATCACACAAGTTAACCATGGAGTCGAAACCAGCTTCCTTTTCTCTACAGAACCACACCATATGAAATTACGAACCGCTCTCTCGAGTTGATGAATTAGAGATGACGGCCATTTATAAATAGCAAAAGAATGGAGCAGAGAGCTATGAATAACTGACTGAACCGTTACCACTCTACCAGTCATGGATAACGAACTCCCAATCCAACTGGCGAACTTTGCTAATACTTTTTGTAAAATCGACAGAGATGGCAAGCTTTTGGAGCTTCGTAAAACAAAGGGACTCCAAGATAAGAGAAAGGAAGATTGCTAATTTTAATTCCCATCAGTACTGCCATTCGATATGCTCTTGCGCTAGAAATTGAGTCACCAAAATAAATGCTTGATTTATTCCAATTAACCTCCTAACCCGAATTGACACCATAAAGCGTTAGTGCATCCCTAATAACAGCCATGTTACTAAGATTGGCTTTACAAAATAGCAAAACATCATCTACATAGAGTAAATGAAATTGGAAAGTGGTATTAGCGGTATAACAAATCTGCTGAATGTTCCCTGATCGCGCAAGAGGAGGGAGCATGCGGCTCAAGAAATCTTCACCGATGCAAAAAAGTAACGGAGATAAAGGATCCCCTTGTCGTACTCCACGCCCATAACTAAAATAACCTCGTAAACCCGTCGGTGTCAAAATAGAGATTCTGGCCGAATGGAAAATGCTTCGGATCCAACTAATGAAAGTCTCCGAAAAGCCAAAAGAATTCATGACCAAGAATAGAAAATTCCAATCCAACGTGTCAAAAGCCTTTTTTATATCAATTTTTAACGCAACATTCCTATCCACACACCTATCCTCGAGCATGTTCACTCCTTCGGAAGCTAATGAAATTGCATCATGAATTAATCGATTCTTCATAAAACCATATTGGTTCCATGAAAGGATCCTTACCACAACATCTCCCAAACGATTGGCAATAATTTTCATTATAACTTTAAAAGCAAAGTTTGAAATCGCTATAGGCCTGAAATCTTTGATCTGATTAGCACTATTAACCTTAGGAATGAGGGTTATGATGTTAGAATTCAGCCCTAGTAGCATAAACCCAGAGTCAAAAAAAGAAAGTATTGCCTCGTAAAAATCCCCCTTAACCACCTCCCAAAAATACTGATAGAAACAGCCCATAAAACCGTCAGGCCCAGGGGCACTGCTTCCATCCATGGAAAAGACCGTTGCATGAATTAGATCAATAGAAGGTCTTGCAATCAGCGACTCATTCTCCACCCTTGTAACCTCCTTCAGTATAAGAGAAGAAATCAACCCAGGATCAGTTGTCACGTTACTATCTACAGTAAATAAATTCACGTAAAAAGAGACCATATGAGTTGAGATAACATCTGTTTCAAAGCTGACCTCATCATTGATGAACATGCTATGAATCCCACTAGTTGCTCTTCAAATATTCGCCACACGATGAAAGTAACTAGAATTACGATCTCCTTCCTTAAGCCAACGCATACCGCTTCTTTCCTTCAAATAAATTTCCCGTTATCTCAAGTGATTGTCCAATTTCTCATGAGAGCTAAGAATCGCATTGAAGTCCCCAATCCAAACCCACACCTTGTCTATAGAAGATATTGCACCTCTCATCGAATTAAATAAAGAACGCCTCCTCACAAAATTTACGCTCCCATAAACAAATCCAATATGAAAAACAACATCAAACCAATTAAATTGAAGAGTAATCACTTGATCAGTGACCATGAGGATGTTCAGAACAGTACCTAGCGAAATTGATTTCAAAATCCAAATTGTGGGGAGGGGTTTGTCATTTATAGAACACCAGCTTGAAGCCAATCTTCCTCCAAAAAGATAAATCAATTTTATTAAATTTCGTCATCGGCTCTGTCCAACAAAGAAAGAGAGGTTTGTGTTTTAGAACAAGAGAACTAAAGTAATCCTGAGTTCCAGTGTTCTGAAAGCCTTGACAATTCCAATAAAGAACAATCATAAAGAAAACCTACGTGGAGACCATCGCGGAGAATGCGACTTACTTTGTCTATTAGGTCTGGAATCACCAGTATCCGTTGAAGAAGCCACTCTTTTACGATTCTTGTATCTGTGACTAACCGTTTCCCATGGCTATTCATCCTCATCATCAGCTAGATCTACATAAGATTTTCCCATGATCTGCTTGTTTGCATCTACGCAAGTTATACTGGCCTCCTTAGGTGTAAGGTCAACAACAAGATCGATGCCCTTCCGATTTTCATATATAGTGATCGCACCTTCATTCCCAATCTGAAATTCACCATCCTCTTCTGAACCATGTTCCAAGTCCGAAACAGATGTGGATTTAACCGAACAACGATCCACATTAATTAAAGAATTGTATTTCTTGGCCGAGAGACTACTCTCCAAATTACGGAAAACCGATTCATTAGAATGTCTAATCTCATTCTTTCTTCCGAATTGCATTACCTCGTTAGTAAAAAGCATTAGATTCGGTTGTGCAACAGGTTTATTCATCACCATAGGCTACTCAGACATAGCAGCTTCACTCATCAATTTGTCACTCTTATTAGCCTTCTCCGATTTACCTTGTTTCCCCTGAACATGTTGATCCAACGGATTTTTATTACGACGGTAGTCATAAACTTTGTATCCCAGGTAATTGCATAGTCTGCAAAAATCAGGTAAGTTCTCAAACAAAATATCAATCCACATCTCGCTCCCCTCCCTCTCAACACTAACTATGCTAGGTAAATCTTTTGACATATCAACATCAACTAACACCCTAACTTAATGGCCAAATGAACCCTCTAGAGTAGCATGATCAAGCCTAAAAGAACTCCAAAGCTACTAGTGATTTTAGCTAGGGTTCTTGGATCCTAATATTCCCATGGAAGAGTATGAAATTTGACCAAAACCTGTGTGTTGGTAGGGTTATGATCATATGGATTAAAATCTGGTACCCATGGCTATACATGAAAGATTCCCGGATTTAAGTTAAGGCTGCCCTTTCCCCATATCATATTCTTGGCCTATGAAGAATGTAACATCACGTGATAATAACCTCTTCCTAAAGAAATCAGATTCCAAGCCTCGGTAAGGCCCCAAAAGGTAAAAAGTTAAAACTTTAGCTCATCCACCTTTCGAGGCTGCTGCCCCTTGCCCAAAATTAATCTACCAATCAGAGAAAATTCACATTGTTTGACTCTATTATCATAAAACTCCTGCGTAATCTTAACTGATTTAAAGCCTCCCTTTTCTATAACACAACAAGTCAAAAGGATTTTCTCCTGCGAACGATCGTCAGCCAGCAAATCAGCAAAAGATGGTTTAGCAATCCTAGATTTTTCTGTTGATGACGGCTTACCATGGGAACGGTATTGATCCATATCCATGGTCCAAGCACGAGGGTTGCCAAGGACAGAAGTCGATTAACAAGAAAGAAATCACAAGTTTTTCGACCAGGACAGTCCAGCAAAACCTAGGGTGAGAAAACCTTAGCAGAGCGCATTTGTTCAGATAAAGATATCTAATTTCTTTGAATGCTCTTGCAGAGAAACTTAGAGGCTTAATGGTTATTGTATGCACTCAAGCGATATGAGTAAAGCCAAGGATATTGCTTTAGCTCTACATAGATCTAAGATTAAGCTTCTAAAAGTTTGAGTTATAGTGAGGGATTGAGCTCTTGCGACACCCAAGATATTCCTTGGAAGTTTAAAAATTTTCTTGTATTTGTCAAGATTAGACTTGAATTTTTTCAAGATATGATAATAGATTTAGCCCTTTTTGAGTTAGTGGTGAATAGTGCATGCATAGCAGTTGAGAGGATATAGCTCTTAAATCTAGAGTTTATGTGCATCCTGATGTAATGAGGATCTAACTCTTGAGAGCCTCTAAACTTGTTGTGAGAAATCAAGATATTGTTAGAAACTTTGTCACACTTAAAGGCCTAAGTTCAAGGATATAGTGATAGAGCTCTTTGGAACTCCAAACTTATCGAGGGATCAAGATCTCATGCTTTAGGAGATGAAAGCCAAGATATAATGATGGTTCTCTCTTCAGAACTCCAAACTTGGTTGGATTGTATCCCTTGAAGAGTTATTGTCATAAGACTGTGAAAGATGAATTAATAGTTTTCTTGGGATCTAGAGTTGAATTTGTCCTAGATGTGTGAAAAGTTCTAAATTCAAGGGTTTCTTGAGAAATTTCTTCTATGAGGACCTCGAGTTATGATGTGTTAAGAGCGATGAAGATGAATTTCATATTCCTAGATCATGTAGAGATCCAAATCTTGATACTTCTAGATTTTTCGGAGAATGAGTTTCTTTTAGAATAAGATTCATATGTGGAAACAATGGGGAAAGATACATATTCTCTCAACCTCTACATGGATGAAATCAAATGCTAGCTTGAACTTCCATTTTAGTGAGGAGTATAGTTCACGAGGGGAAATAAATTTTAATGAAGTGTGTTAGACCTCAAAGGATTTAGCTTACGAAGAGTGATATGGCTGATGTGTTAGCTGTTGGAAGGATATACCTCTTGATGAGTCTCCAATCAAGAAGGTTTGATAGTTGTCAAGAGAATCTAGAGACGATGTATTATCCAAGGAGTGGTATTAATTTGGAAAGAGTTAGATTTGAATGAGGCGTTGGTGTCAATAAAGATGCAGCTCTTGGTGAGCTTTATATTTGAATTCCAAATTCAGAGGGTGTGGATATGACAACAGATAGAGGGCTTGCGATATTCTCGACTTGGTAAGTACTTGAGCTTTTGTAGATTTAGCTATTGGTGAGATTTAAATTTAGATGGTATGTTGACCTTTAAGAAATGTCATGAATTTAATTTTGAGAGCCAAAAAACCTGTATGAAATCAGTGGGGTGAGAGACACTTATTCTCTTTGCCACATCATGACTCCATACAACTTATTTTTGGAATCATTAAAGTGAGAGACGCTTATTCTCTCAACTTCATGTGACTCACAACAAAAGTAAATGTGATCTTCAAGTATGCCATAGATTCTAGAATGTGATGGGAGTTGGATGTAGATCTATATCGTGAGGGGAGTTCGATATGGACTGAGCACATCAAGAGAATCAGATCAAGATATAGCTCATGGTGAGCATTAGAAGTAGACAGTGCATCAATTATCTAAATGGATCCAACTCACAATGAGCGTTTAGATCTAGATTTAGCTCATGGGTGAGATTTAATTCTGAATGGAATTTTAGTCATTGATAATTATGTTTTTTTGAATATAGTGTAAAGATGTCAGAAGAACTAGTAATGGGAGCTGTTGCTTAAAATGCTTACAGGGTAATGGCCTCTTTTGACCGAGAAGCGCAAGTAGATATGATTTTTCAATAACATTATGGTTATAAGTTGGTTACCACAATGTCTTTTGAAGATAATTTATTTGTTTGTGCGATTTATCACATCAATTAGATAGTTTTAGATAGCATGTGTGAAGTTCTAGATGCGATTAGAGTTATGTGGAATTGCTTTACTTCCAACGGTTACTTGGAGACATGATGTAAATTTTTATATTATCCTTTAGGCTATCTGGAGCCATTTAATGTTAAGGATGTGTGGAGCAAGTCATTGTACATGACATAAATTATTAAATTACTATTAAGGTTGTCAAGTTACGCTCTAAGTTTCGAGGATGGATGTCAAGGCTGTCTAAAACCTCTTTACGTAGTGTAAAGTCTTGGATGACAATAAGGTTGTCTAGAGCCACTCTAGCTTTGGATGATATTACAGATATTTGAAGGCTTATGCTTTGTTGAGGCATTTAGACACAAATAAGACTATTTTTAGCTTTTGATTGAAGCAATACATAGTCCTAGATTCAATTAAGGCTTTGAAGAGCCTCGTAAGGCTATATGAAGCCCTAGTTTGATCGAGGCTTTGTAGAGACTTAATTGTTGGGGTTGTGGAGTGAAGGAGCCGTAGATTGAGACTATGTAGAGTCTTAATTGCTCAGGGCTAAGGAGCCGTAGATTCAATAGAGGTTGTGTAGAGCCTTAGATGTGATCATAGCATAATTGAGACTATGTAAAGCCCTAGATGTGTGGTAAAGGCTACGTGGAGCCCTTATTCTAGTTGAGGTTACGTGGTACTCTTGATGTTGTTGATCATCTAGAACTATTTTACTTGGTGTAAAGTCTAAAATCCGGTTGAGATTATGTGGAGAAACTTTGCACGTAGAAGTGGCTATGGAGCCTTAAACATTGTAAATACTGTGGAACCCCATATGCGACTGAGACTTTGTTAAGCCTTAGATGAAGTTGATGCTTTGTGGAGCCTTGGATACTGTTGAGGCTATTTAGATCGTTAAGCAAAGTTGAGGCTACGTGGAGCCTTATGTCATTGATAAGAATGTGGATAAACTTACGTACTAATAAGACATGATACGGTTCACATGTTGGTAGCTCTAGAATGAATCTAGCATAAGCTATAATGTGTCTAGTCTTAACATAAGAGTGTGTATTTTTTTTCACAACGGGGCCATCAATAAAGTGGAAATATAGTGAATACAAGATTATGTGTTGTAGTTTATGCATTATGCCTTGTTTTCCAATGATATTTGTCAATAGTATAAAGTATATGGCACGACCTCATTTCTTTGGGGATATATGCCTTTAGCACAAACAAGTGAGCTTAATAATAGCATGTTTATAGAGAAACATGAGTGGTTGATGGTAGTAATATATCATTCATAAAATTTAATATGAACTAGAATACATGTAAAGACACGTGTAATTCATAGCTCCAAAATTAACCATGCTTTTCCAGTACGAGATCAAAACAAAAATGGATAGCAAATTCACTTTACTGTAAGGAATGAATATGCATAAATGTGTAAGTGGATAATATGTGATGAAAAGCACCTAAAGAGATTTATTTGCTTGCCTCATCAATGTTTTAATTAAGTTGCTTATGTTGGGATGAACTTGATACTTTACAATGTGTACTGCAAATAACTTCATTTGTATGTGGTACCAACTTCAATCGGCCACTGGGATCTCTGTTCTCCCACTAATCACTCTTGCATGTACAGGGATCAAGCTAAATCCCTACTAAAAATACCCCAAATTATTGTTCAAAGTCACAACTCCCGTTCATCTTCAAATCTTGCTTACATGCTCAAAGTATCAAAGAAGGAAAAGCTCGTGATAGGATGATAATTAATATGCTGGTAATTCTCTATAGTGAACGAGTAGAGTTTTATGTGTATTTATACTTGTAGGGTTAAGTACAATTGCAAGTAATTACAAGTAGTTCCCTAACCAAATACAAATAGTAATATATTTACTTGAATATATAAAACATATCTATCATCCCATCGCAAGTTGAGCCGGGATGGAAATTACGGCCAACTTGTCATGCAATCTGGAAAATTGAGAATGTGATAAAGGTTTGGTGAAGATATCTACAACCTGGTCATCAGTGGATATATATCACACGGATAGTTGTTTATTTGACACCCTTTCACGAACAAAGTGGAAGTCTAACTCAAGATGCTTTGTTCGGTTGTGGAAAATGGGATTCATCATGAGATATGTAGCACTAAGATTATCACATCATAAAATGGGAGTGGCAGTTAAGGGAAAATGAACATCTTGTAATAACATACCGAGCCAAGATAACTCTGATGTTGCACTTGCCAATGATCTGAAGCGGGACACGATCTTTTGCTTACGAGCAACCCACGAAACAAGATTTGTGCTATGGTAAATTGCAAACCCAATTACCGAACGTTTATCATCGAGGTCTCCAGCCCAATCTGTGTCAGAGAAAGCATGAAGAGTTATAGATGGCTGATGTGTATAATGTAGTCCATGTGATGGAGTGGACTGAATATAACGAAGAATTCGTTTAAGCATTTGCCAATGTGATTCTATTGAGGAATGCATATATTGTGCGACCTTTTGGACCAAGAATGCTAGGTCTATTTGAGTTATTGTAAGATATTGTAGCCCCCCGACTAAGCTACGATACAATGTGGCATCCGAGAAGGGAGGGCTCCCTTTTTCTTGAAGTCGAGTGGCTGGGTTGGATGGAGTAGAAACTCCCTTGGATTCTAAAATGTTCGCCCATTTGAGAATACCTTTAGCATATTTATGATGATTGAGAACGAGTTGATCGTTGCGACAAGAGATTCAATACCAAGAAAATATCTTGCAGGCCCCAAGTTTTTAATTACAAAATGAGATTGAAGGAATCGTATCAACTCAACCTCTTTGTTAGGATCATTGCTCAATACTAGAATATTGTCAACATAGATGAGATAAAATCAAATTGTTGGTCCCTTGTGCAAATGATATAAGGAGACATCAGCCTTAAATGCTAGGAAACCAAATTTTAGGAGAACCATAGTTAAGCGAAGATGCCACATTCTTGGTGATTGTGTAAGACCATGAATAGCCTTCCGAAGTCGACATACAATGAAAGGTCATTACTTATCAACGAAACCAATCGGTTGAGACATGAAACAGGTTCATCTAAATGACCGTGTAAGAAGGCGTTTGAGACATCCAAATGTGTTAATGACCAATTAAAGGACAAGGTCAAAGACATGAGTAACCGAATCATTGCAAGCTTTACCACAGGTTTAAAAGTATCATGATAATCTAGGCCAGGGCATTGGTGAAGCCCCTTTGCCACCAATCGAGCCTTGTACCTCTCAATACTCCCATCTAGATTTAACTTCATTTTGTAAACCCATTTACATCCAACAATATTAGTCGCTTGAGAAGAAGGAACCAACTCCCATGTTCCATTTGCTATTAAAGCATTAAATTCAGCAATCATCGCTTGTCACCAACATGCATATTTTGAAGCCTCGGTATAGCAGGACGGGGTTGATGGGACCAACATGTCATTGTTAGATTTTGGTTTGGGTTGGGTCTGACGTGGTGGGTGATCTAGTGGAAGCGGGTAAAGAGGCAGAAGGCTAGGTTGAATTTTGGTTCAGGTTGGTAGGTTTGTGGGTTGGTTTTGGATAGTGGGAGGTGGTGGTGATATTGGTTTGATTAGAAGTGAGTTTTTGTTGGGGACGGTGAGTTTTGGGTTTGATTATAATGTAGGATGTACTGAAGGTACTGACTAAATGGTCATAATGGGTAAAGTGGTGGAATGTGTTGAGGACAAAGGAGCAACTGCATCACTTATTTCAGTATAAGGAACTGTTCATCAAAGATAACATGACATGAGATGAAAATTTTCAATGAAATAGGACATAGCATCGATAACCCTTTTGGTTTTTGCTATATCCTGGAAAAATACACTTACGAGAGCGATAATTCAATTTGTGAGTATTGTAGGGACGCAACCAAGGATAACACAGGCAACAGAATATAAGCAAGGAAGCATAATCTGGATTGGTACCAAATAATTTTTTAAAGGGGGACATGTTCACAAGAGAAGTTATAGGCATGCGATTAATGAGATAAGTTGCAATATCGAAAGCATAGGTCCAAAATTTCATGGGTAAGTTAGCACGATGTAATAGTGCCAAACCTGTTTCAACAATGTGATGATTTTTCCATTCTGCTGACCCATTTTGTTTCGGAGTGTGAGGACAAGTCATGTAGTGGTGAATAACATAATAAAAAAAATACTTTCTCATTTCAATGTATTCACCACCACTATCTGAGTGGAAAATCTTAATTGGGAGACCAAAAAATTTCTCAACAATATATCAAAAGTAAATAAAAGTGCTCAAAACCTCGGATTTGTAGCGTAAGAAGTAAATCCGATTGTATTTGTTGAATGCATCATAGAATAATAAATAGTATGAATAACCATCAAAAGATTCAACTGAAGCAGGTCCCCAAAAATCAGAACATAATATTTCAAGTGGTTTAGACACAATTGACTAAGAAAAAGAAAAAGGAAGTTTATGACTCTTAATAACAGCATAACTAGAACAAATGGAATGCAAGACTCCTTTATTGGACTCAAAACGAATTTGCTAACTACTTAAAATATGACAAATTACTTAAGATAACAAGTGGCCAAGATTCAGTGAAAGTTGCGCGCTTACCGCACCAATAGTGAAGATGGTCTTCTACGAGGCCCTAGTACTTGTGATGTCTATAATCTGCATAAAACAAGGTGAGCTAGGGGGTTTACCAAATCCTGTCTGATGCCTAAGTCAGTACCAAGATTAGGTTTAGAGAGAGTATAAGAAAATGTTGATGATGGTATACCTTAAGGTTTGAGGCATATGTCTCTTTATATAGAGTTAGATGGACTATTGGGCTTTTTAAGGTTTAGGCTTGGGCCGAGCCCATGTGGGTTTAATATAAGGTTTTACAACCTATTAATCCCATTGAAAACCTCATACTGAGAACTACATTTAGGAGGCTAAGAAAGCTAAGAACTTTGCTCAGCAAGCAAAAGTGGCTAGTCCTAAGGCAAACTTTATAGTTGATGAAGCAACTACCATTGATAGAGAACACTTTTGAAAGGATGATGGTGATTTGTTCATCTTAGCTAGGATAAGAGAGATTTCAAGGACTAGATATCCTTCTCTGAAGTCCAATGTTGAGTTGGATGCAACAGTTAGCAAAGTGCTACTACATGAAGAATTAATGGAAAGTGCAAAGAAGAAGAAGGAAGTCATGCTTGCATTTGATCAGCACACCAACATTCACTCTGAATTGTGTATTATGAGGAACTTGACAAAATTCAAGGGAGTTTACTGATTATCGGAAACCATTTAGCCAAGGAAAGCGTATAAAGTCTGGTAGATAAGATAGCAAGCATGCTTTCCGGATTGGTAGATTCTGCACCATAGTTATAATATGTCATCTGTACTATCCCAACATCTTTCACTCTAGACAATGGTGTGGCAACAAAGTTGAAGGGTAGCCTAGATGCACCAACTACTTAGTTGAGTGAAATCAACATCACTATGACTGAACAATGTACTTAGTTTTATAAGTTTGGGGAAGAGTAAGCTACTATCAAGCCTAGCACTGATAAAATCCTGGCGGAGATATTGAGCAATTTAAATGCTCAGACAGACATCCAACACTCCATTGCTAATACCATAGAGAAAATATTTGATATGGTTGTAAACACGGATGATAAGATTGATAAAGTTGTTAATTTGCTGAGAAACCCAATTCTGTCACTTATGCTCTAGATCAGAAGCATAATACAACTTGCACTATGATAAAGTCCAAAACTGAAGATGCAATCAAAGATTCTCAAAAGGTTCTCCTTGCATCTATCAACAAAGCTCAATCTTATAGAAGCTCAGCAACCAATCCAAAGAATGGCTTCATTGTGCATAAGAAGTTGAACATCATGGTTGAAAAGGTTAACCTGATGGAAGAGCAAATTCAGACATTAATGGACACTAGTTTAGAGGATGAAAAAGACATAAACTATTCAGCAAGAAACTTGCAAGCCTTGGGGCCAATGATCATTGATATTGAGGCCCAACTAGAGACAACATTATCAGTAAAAAACTTCACCAGGACTCACCATGTTCTCCTCACCAAGCTCAACAAGAAGGATGTTCTTTCTAATCTTGGAGAGATATAACTAAAAGAGGAGATTGGTCCAATCCTTATTGGGAAGCAAGAGCTATTTGAAGCGACTTTAGAATACTGCATTGTTATTCTAACTAATTAGTGCAAGAGTAGATAACAAAGGGGGAGTAAGTAGAAGCATCAACTTAACAGAAAGCACATTATTTCAAATCTTCACTCTCGAAGAGGCAAGTTAAAAAGCAAAAATAACAACAAAAACAACAATGATAATAGCAATAAATCAAAATCAGAATTGCTAGTGATAATAGAAGAGATAGTTAGCTGTAGCAATAGTTGTAACAATGCTCAATTGTAAAACTTACAATATGACACTAATTGTGTACTTTTGGAAATGAAAATAGCAACCTTTGTTCTACTTAAAATCTTTGTAACTTATATATTTTATTGTTATTTGCATAAATGAAATCTGGAGGAAATAACAAAGATTAATCAAAGGAGAAGCTGACCAAGGCAAGTCTCAAAGAAATTCACTCAGTATGAGGGAGCTTTTGCTGACTGAAAGGAGATTACTCATCATGAGGGAGTCTTGTTTCACTCCAGATATTTCATCTTAATAAATTCTTACTAAGTTAATTTCTACTACTACTTGGTTTGTTATCTATTCCAAAATGGGAAAGATTGTTGAACTCGGCTTAATGATATTCACAATATCTTGAGTTTTAGAATAACGAATTGATTAGGATAGAAAAATTAATTAGGTACTAAGTAGATTCAAATTAAGTTGTTAATAAGAGTTTAGTTTAGGGAAACTAACTCAGGAGGATGACTTATATTTAATTAAAGAAATGACTTAAGATGTCTTTAGTTAGTTTGTCGAGTTAAAATGAAAGGTAAAATAACTTAGCATCAGAATTTTTTCCCAGGTAACCCAGCATAAGTTAATTTAAGTAAAGCTGTGCTGACCTATAAAACGTTGTATCCCTTTAACTATATTTTTTTATCATTGAATATTCTAGTTTAATGCGTTTCAGGTTTCAAAAAGGATTTGGAGCTAAAAACAAAAGGATTAATTATGTGGTCCAAGGTAAAAAGGTTTTATTATGGAATGTTGACGTGTTATCACTAAAATCTAAGAAAAATGTTTTTTCCCTTCGCATTTCAAAATCGCCACGTAAACCTCCAACTTCAGGACTTTAAACTTATTAAAAGACACCATGTTGCATCTCACGCTCTCTCTCTCTCTCTCTCTCACAAAATCAACTTGAGGATCAAGACTTGGCAATAAATTAATCAAGGGATTAATATCGTGCATCTACGGATAAATTTACTCTCTCATACAAGATTCAAATAGGCCTCACAACGAGAAGAATTTGAAGACCTGTAAAGAATAAAAATTGAAGATAAATCAAAGTCGATAAGTTGGAACGACTACTTCAGAATCATTTGCTATAAATAAAGAATGAAGATTGTAGTTCCAACTTGGTAAATAATCTACATTTCTAAAGAGCTAAAATCTCTTTTCAATCCATCTCAGAATTTGAAATTCCTCAAGCATTCAGAAGCTAACAATTTATTCCTTATCTGTTTGTATTCAAGATAAAAATTAGACTTAGAGATAAGTTACGATCTTACACTATAAAAAAAACAAAAATTTTATAAGTTTAGTTTTCTTTCTTTAATCTTTAGGTAAACTTGAGTGATAGCAGATTTGAGAAAGGTACTCTAATCTATTCGAGGGTAAATAGCTTGGAAGGTACTCACTGCAATACCCACCATCAAAGGCTTCTTTGCCAAATTAAAGGTCTAAACACTAGTGGATTAAAGCTTAGGTTAAGTACTTGGGGACTAGAGGTAGGCTGTGTCCTAAATAGTATAAAATCATGTGTTATATTTCTTTCTTCATCATCTTGATTTTAGTTAACACAATATCACTCAACATAAGTTATATATACTCTATTGTTTTTCACTCAACATATTATTTGTTTGTGCTGATTAAGTTTTACTCAACATTAGTCTGCCAAAATCGAGTCCAATTTGAGCTATTTATTATTTTTCATTACACTCTATCTATTATCTATTTTGCATCATATCATATTCCATCTTAAAAATTTGAAAATGGTTAAATCAAGTTTTTAAATAACCAAATTTAATCAACTAAAAGTCATTCACCCCCCCTGATTGATTATACTAAACTAAGAGGACCAACAACTTTCAAGACTTATAGTTTTTTTATTCAATGTTCTTGTACTAGGTATCTAATCGAATAGAGTCTCTTACCAGTTTCCTATCACATACTTATAAGATTTTTACCAAATTGGATAATTTATTTTTCCTACTGAGTTCCTACCAGATACTTACCATACTCAATACTTTAAAGCTTTTTTTACATCTTATGTGTTGTAATCACACTCTAATTCATTTTCATTTACTTTTATGACTTATGTTGTTTTTTAATGCTCTTGTAATAGTATTTAATAGAATAGTGTCTCATACTGCTAGTTTTCTACCATATAGCATATATAAAACCTCTTGTCAATCTTTTATTTTTTTCAATATTTGTTGCTACCAGTTACCTACCACCATTCTAACACTTAGAGAGGATATTTAATTAGGAGGTTTTGATCTAACTTACATCACTTGCTAGGTATAGTCCTAGAATGAACAAATTAGTCCAAAATGTCTTTCTCCTTGTGTCGATGAGTTTGTAAATGACTAGGGGAGCCACATCATTTTCCTTTTCATACCATTTGTTATCTCTGTTGAATGTTCGTATCATTGAAAATAATCATATTAATTTCTCTAATTAAAAAGAAATATAGATACATAAGATCGATAATATACTTAGTTCTTTTTCAAGCATGTCCTTTATCAGAAATTATTCTAATTCTTTGATTGTTTGCTCTCTTTTATCAGCTCTCCAATCAGTGCGATGTCATCAAGAATATACTTATCAACAACATACATCTTTGGTATATTTGATTTGATATCTTTTATGTACGTTGCTCCTAACTTGCTTGAAGCTCTAGGGTTTCTATTTGGGTGTCGTTGTGGTTCAGCCTCTTTTATCCATTTTGTCTTCCTGCTTACTCTTTTTAATTGCGCTTTCTTTGTAGGTTCCTTTCATGCATCAAAAGTTAGACAAACAACATAAGTATGTAATGATGTATGCATGAATTGCTTTGCATAATTGTATACGCACTTGTTCATGTTTTTTCTTATATGATTTTTTCCATTGTAGGCAGCCTCTATTATATCAAGTTGAGTGTGATCATTAGAGTTTAAAGAAAGAGGAAAATCATCCTAATAGTATTAATCAAGGAATATTGATTAGATTAAGCAGCCTCTAGTATATGAAGTTGTATTAGTTTTTTGTTTAGAAGTTATACCTTCTTTTTAGCGAGGCTTTGTACCACTTCAGCTTCTTCCATATCCTTTTCATCCATCTAATCAATGGTTTTTGAAATAACCTTTTCTTCTTCATCGCCTTAATTACTATCCATTGATTCATTTATGCTTTGTGTGAGGTGGAAAGTAGGTTGTGATTTTATATTTATTTCTCTCTTAATTCGTTTGTATTACTTTCTTTCTATCAATTTTCTTGCTATTGTTCTTTGAATTTCTTGACACTTGATATTAATTTGTGCGCAATGTCTCTAAAGAGAGCCCATTTGTTCAAGCCTTGAGCTTCTTCAAAGTTACCCTTTTTCTTTGTTTTTTGCTTTTCGAGAGCAATACCGGTCTATGCTTCTTCATTGTTCAAGATCATAGGTTCTTGTGGAACCTACCGTGTTGTTGTTTCTTCATATTCCTAAGCAAGGTTTTTTTACTTCAATATTGTTTCCTACTTCCTCTCCATCCACTTCATCTTATTTTTCAAGTATTCCATGGTTCTCTTCTTCCCCTTCTTCGTTTTGCAATGCAGTGGAAAAGACTTGTTCATCTTCCTTTTCTTGCTATTGTTTTATTTCCTTTTGCACAACCTGTCAAAAAATTATTATGCATTAATATTTTATAGTTACTTTATATATATCTAAGACATTTTTAAGTTTCTTACCATCATTTTAGCATCTTGCTCATCTTCTTTCGAGGATTTCCCTTGGTTTTCGCTATATAATCGGGTTGTTCCTATTTTTTCCTCTTCATCTAGTTGTTTTTCTATTTATCCACCCTGCAAAATGATATTTTTTATTTGAATTATATAATTCTACTAGATTCCTACCAAATAGATACTAGATATACATGTAATTATATAATCTTAGCAAGTTTAATGTTATTTATTCACTTATTAAGTTCTTATTAGGTTCCTATCAGATATACAAATTCTTTGTTCTTTTTCTCACAAATATGTTACTATGATATTGTTTTATTTTATTTTTTCTTACTTCATCATGTGTTTCACCCTCCCCTACTTGATTGACATGTTTTTCTCCATCTTTAATTCGATTATTACCCTTGTTTTGAGTTTTTCCTTGTTCTTCACTGTCTAATCCCATTATCTTAACTTATTCCTCTTCATCTTGTTTCTTTTCTGTATCTCCAGCCTAAAAAATGATATGTGTTAACGTTTTCTTGTTATATTATTCATTTAAGATATTTTTTAACATGTTATCATTTTCATTGGTTTCTATCAAAGGGCTACCATACATTCTCATTTTTAACAAACAATTGATTTTTTCAGTTTATTAAACTAGAATCCTACTAGATGGCTACCATACATTCTTTTTTGGTGGAATTCTCTTATAATACTAGCTTATCATGTTAATCATGCATCATACATGTAATAATATAACACTAATAGTTTCATATGTATGTTTTTATTTTTTTCAGGTTCCTACCATTTTTTATTTTGACAAATTCTTTGTTCTTATTTCTCATACATATTTTAGCATGATTTTCCTTTCTTTTATTTTATTAACTCATCTTGTGATTCACCCATCTCTGCTTCATTGTGTTGTTCCCCATCTTTAATTAGCTCATTATCCTTGTTCTATGTTTTCTCTTGGTCCTCACTATTTCATCTAATCATCTTGATTTGTTCTTCTTCATCTTGTACCTTTTCTACATCTGCAACCTACAAAATGACATGTGTTAATGTTTCTTTGTTACCTAATTCATTTAAGATATGTTTTTGAGATACATTCTATGATTCTACTACATTCCTACCAGATGGCCACCAGATATTCACATTTTTTTTATTAAACAAAGTTGTTTTTTCAGTTTATTATACTACATTCCTATCATATGGCTACTAGATATACTCATTTGTTGGAAACCTTTTTATATATTAGTTTATTAGTTTAATCACGTGTCATACATGTAATAATATAACCACCATAATTTTTTGCTCTATTTTAATCATTTACCAGAATCCTACCATATTCTATTATTTTGACAAATTATTGTTCCTTTTTCTCACAAATATTCTAGCATGATTTTGTTTTAGTTACTTTCTTACGTCCTCTTGTGATTCATTGATCCATGCTTCATTTCTTTGTTCATATTCCATTGACTCATTATCTTTTGCAACCATCTCTGCTATCTTTTCGATTTGTGTTCCATGTTTTTGAATTTGCTTTAAGTGTTAGTCGTTACTCAATTTTAGATTCAAAACCTTATCTTTTATATTTAAGACAGTAACTCATTTCCTATTAGGTTCCTACCAGATTCCTACCATATATTCCCTTTTACAAAACTTTTCATTTTTGTTTGTCTCTCATTTTTTAGAATAATACCATAATACTATTACATCTATTTTCAATTCATCATCCTTTTTCTTTTATTTTTGTTTTACAATGTTTTACTTGTTTTTTAATTCACTTACTAGTTTCCTACCAAGTTCCTATTTTAGTTTTGTACCTCGTTTTCTTCTTCGGCCCCTTTCACTTCATCAATTTTCTGATTTTTGTCTTCATTTTGGACCGTTCCTATCTCATGTGTCTTTTCCACCATAATTTCCTGTGTTTTAAGTAGGTTTAATTGTTAGTTTTTTAATAAGAATATGCTTTTCATATACGGATACTTACATATGTCTCCATTATGCTCTCATTAATCTCTATGACTATTTGTTGATTGTCATCCTTATCAATGACTCTTGTCTATTCAATAGTATGTATTAAATTAATTTTTTTTCTCAATAATTTTCCGCATTGTAAGTATGTCAATTAACATGTTTGTTATCTACTTCAATCTATATCCATGGGCTGATAGCTTTCACCCATGTCTCTCTTCTCATTATTAGTATTAGAGTAGTCTGGCTCACTGGAATCACCATATGTCCCATCACATTAGACTCGTCATTGGAGTCAGTTTTCCCTTTTGATGATCATTGATCATCTCTTTTCTTTCTTTTTAGGTTGTTAACTCGAAGATTTTTTTTCATTTCATCGAGTTAGCATTTCAAATTGGTTTAATCTTTTTCCATCCTATCCATCTTCTTTCTCATCTCCACTCTTGTACTCTCTAATTCCTTGATCTGCTCCAACTATTCGGTTTGACTTAATTTTTCTCCAAGTTACAATGTATTTGGAAATAGAGTGATCCATCTAATGATAGGTTTTTCATTTCATCTAGTGTTGGTTTAATTTTTCTGATGTTTATCTACATGTCAATTTAGATTATAATCATGAGTACAAACATTGTATTGTAGAATTTATCAAATAAAATAGTGTTTTCTACCAGATACATACTAGTTTTCTACCAGATTCTTACAAGATTCAAATCAGAATTGACATTTATTTTTCTTACATGATACCTTGATAACTACCATATTTAATACTCTACAGCTTTTTATTTTTTGGGTTGTGGAGTACTTACAAAATTATCGCCTAAGTTGAACACCTTCTTATCTAGCTTGACAGCCTTTATGGTAGTGCTTCTAGGCTGCCACTTGAAAAACCTTTCTTTGAATTCTTCCCCTCTCTTTATTATGATTTTTTCGTAGACCACCCCTTCACATGCTTCATATACCTCATAAAACTATACTAGAAAACCATCAGGAATCCGCTAATCAAGTATGACCTTGGTCGACATTTTCTTCCCCCATTTGACTTAGTCAATTTATGGTAAGTGTCCCAAAACTTATTTATTATAGTCTCCTGAGTATATTGTGTCCAAGTATTGCAACGATATTTTACTACTCGGTTCATTCCCCACTAGGTATCAGCTTATGAAGTACACCATGCGAGGGTGACGTAGTCATTTTCGTTTTCAACCACGGCCCTCCTTTTAGATTTAAGTTCCTTCAAAATAATCTCCATCATACCTTTTGTGATACTTTCTCTATTTCCTGGGAAGTATTTACCGTAGAAGTCATATGCTTCCTTTATCTCTATTGACTTGTATTCATCCTTTGGCAATGCTGGTAGACCGGTGATCAAACTATTCGATTCTAAAATAGACAAGCTTCCCTCCTTGCAAAATGGACATGAAGTCATTGTTATCATGGTCGATCTCTTGAATCAGAAAATTGTGCAGTAGGTTTTTATGTTCCTTCATATTGTTGTATCTATAAAATTTTCTAAATTTGGATTCACGCATAATGTCTATCACATCATTAAGGGAAATTGCTTTTATGAATTCAATGATTTCTTGATTGGATTTAACATGAACTCTAGTTGTATATTTTTTTCCGTGGAAAGACAAACTTGTATTATTGCACACATGTGGATTGATTAAGTTGAATTTTACATTCATAATCAAATTAAAAGTTCCTATAAGATATTTACCAGTTTCCTACCATGTTTCTACTAGATTTATAGCATATCCTTACCACTTTTAACTCAGTTTGTTCTCCCTACTAGTTACATACCAAATTTCTACTAGGTTGATTCATAGCATATTTATATCACTTTTAACTAAGTTTATTCTCCCTGCCAGTTTTTTACCAATTTATTAGGTTGATTCGGAGCATATTTATATAAAATTTAACACATTTTACCTTTTCCTACCAGTTTCTTACCACTTTTCTATGAGGTTAATTTGTAGCATATTCTTACCACTTTTAGCTCAGTTTTTTCTCCCTAATAATTTCTTATCAAATTCGTATTAGGTTGATTCATAGCATATTCATACAACAATTAATAAATTTTACCTATTATTACCCGTTACTTACTAGTTTCATACCACTTTCTTACCAGGTTGATTCATAGCATATTCATAGCACTTTTAACTAAGTTTTTTCTCCTTAATAGTTTCTTACCACTTTCCTACCAGGTTGATTCATAACATTTTTAACTTGGCTTCCTCTTCGTATCATTTACTTATCAATTTCATATAAGTTCCTACCAGGTTGATTCATAACATATTTATACAACATTTAACTCATTTTTTTCTTCTTACCAGTTGCTTACTAGTTTCCTACCCGATTGATTCATAGCACATTCATACCACTTTTAACTTAGTTTACCTCTCCCTACCAGTTACTTACCATTTTCACATGATAAAACTAATTTTCAAACTTTATGAGCCAATTTTCTGCTCTTACTATGTGAATACCATTTTCATAGTAGATTAAATCATTTTAAGAATCAATTTTATTCTTGGATGGATTCGTATTTTACCTCATTCTAATGTGTTTGTTTTTTTTTTTTTTTGAAAAACTAACGTGTTTGTGTTTGAGTTTCCACTTCATCACTCGTTTACGATTCAAAGTTCTCTCTTCGAACTTTTCCATTTTTCTCTTTTCAAAACAATGGCTTTGCTATCTCCTTTCTTCGGTTTCATTTCAATCTGTATTTCACAACAAAATCAGCTTTAATAGAAGTATAATCGTGTCTTTAAGTAGATTTAGGTTGTCAAAATTGAAAAACCTTACCTAAATCAGTGAAAAATGAACGAATGAGTTAGAGAAATTTGATCCTGTAACTCTTGAATTTTTGTAGAAAACTACTTCAAATAGTTGGATTTTAAATGGGCAAAGTTGCAGAATTAAACGAAATCGTGATTTGGAATTGGAGACCTTGAGTTTGAAACCGTTGATAGAGAGAATGGGGAGCGTATGGCAGGTGAAGAGTTTGATTGGAACGTATACTCTGTTAATGAAAAACTTGATTAGGTCAAAATAGTTAGGTCCTAAAACTTAGAGAGTGAACATAACCGCATGTGATGCTGCTAAGGAAGCTGTATGGATTAGGAAATTGATAACTAAGTTGGGAGTAGTTCCATCTGTCCTAGACCGAGTTGATGTCTTTTGTGATAACAACGGAGCCATCACACAATCTAAGGAGCCCCGGTGACAAAAAAGATCCAAGCACGTACCCAGGAGATATCACCTAATAAGGCAGTTTGTCGATGAGGGTGAAATATCATTGCAATGGGTTAACACTGATAACAATGTTGCTAACCCGTTGACTAAACCGCTAGCACATGCGAAGCATGATAGTCATACAAGGTCTATAGGGATTAGGGAGATTCCTACTTGTAACTAGTGCAAGGGGGAGATTGTTAGGTGTGTCCTAGTTCTAGACATGTGTTATTGATATGTAATAGACGAGGTACATTTTGTGTTACATTTTAAAGGCATTAATCTTTTCTATTATATATCTTGTGCTATATTTAGATTAGAGTATCCGTTGATAATAAATCATAAATGTCCCAAGTCTGTTTTAATCATGGGAGGCTTGTATGTTGGTTGATTTATTTGAGAAATAAATCATGAACATAGGCGCATGTTGAGAACATGGGGCTAGATCGATCCACATAACAAGGTCACATGGTTGTATGTCATAGACAACTTGCTAGGTAGATCTCAATAGTCCTTAGACTTGATTTCAACTTATTATTAATGTGGAATTGAATATGTTGTCGCATATTACTAACGGGTCCTTAAATATTTGGATTAAAA
>CATIWQ010533639.1:0-37047 GCA_949673415.1 Euphorbia schlechtendalii
GTTGGATTTTCTTCCCCACATGTTTTCATTTTTACCTAACGACTAACTTGTTTATTTCAAATGGATTGACATACATGTTATTTGACATCATGGCATGCTAACCCCTTGTGAATGCAGCCATAACATTAAAAATCTCATGCATTACCCACATCATGGAGCATATAATGAATCTTACATGCACGGTCTAATATTCTACTCGTGTATCAAAGGGGCTTGGAAGAGGTCTGGTCATCGCCTGGTCCATGTTTCCCTAATTATGGCCAATCTAGAGGAGGTTCCATACACTGACTCAAGTGATGACTTGGGTTCAGACTCAGATTCAGCTCAACGCACTATTATGGCCAGTCCACAAGGAGAAGGTGCAAGGGAAGATCACCCTATCCTAATAAGAAAAATTCTCAGCAGTCGTCGGTAAGCGCCGAGATTGTAGCTGCCTTGACAGCCTTGCCAACAGCGAACAACTAGCTATGCTTATTCGCCAACAACTCGGGAGGACCCAGAATGTAGTGTCCAGCTCGGAGGTCACCCTCAAGAACGTCAATCCAACAAGGGGACCTCCCACCTCACATATGGTACCCCATCTACCTTTTATCAGTTTGGGGTAGGACAAAGTCAACTGAACCAGGCTCCAATCGGTCTACCGGGATTTAACTTTTCCAATCCTTTCCAGTAGTAATTTGGTAACCAATTCTTCCAAGGGCAGCCTGTCCAGCCAGCATTCGCACCGGGGCCTTCCTACCAAGGAGTGACCCAACATCCTATTCCCAACTAGAGCACGTCTGTCGCCTCATAGTTCCAGGCACCTCAACTGCCCCACTTTGCGGCATATCCCAGGGGTAATATGGCCCTTACCCAAGCACGGGAGATGCCATCCTTCAACAACCAGGAATGGCGAAACCATGGCAACAGTTCTTGGCCATTCACGATGGCCACCTAAGGAACACATACCCTATGCAACAGACGATGGGGGAAGAAGACAGCTTGCCCCCAAACTTCGTAATGCCGCAGTTTGAGAAGTACGTAGGATCTGGTGACCCATGAGCTCACTTAACGCATTATCAAACGGTGATGAGAGCATTGAAGGTCAGCAACCGAATGATGGCTAATCTCTTCATCGTCACCTTGGGCCACCCGGTTAACGAATGGTACAGCCACCTTCCGCTGCACATAGCTGCCAATTGGAATAGCCTCGCTCAAGCTATGTTGGAGCATTATGGTTTCAACTCTTAGATGGAAACCATAATACAACATGTGGAGGCCATAAGGCAAAGGCAGGGTGAGAAATTCAAATCCTACTATACGCGTTGGATGGCTACATAAGTAAGGCTGCAGACTCGTTTGAACCTACAGGAGATGATAACAAAGCTGTTGGACGGTGCACTACAGCCATACAGGAACAAATTCAGATCTGATAGCTTCTCTAGCTATCAAGAAGTGTTTGAGAAGGTAGAACGGATGGAGCACTTCGAGTCCATGGACACCTATGGGGGGAATTAGCATGCGGGATAGATAATTATGTAATAATTAGCTTTCAGCTACTTTGCCCACGTGGTATTTGAATTTTGAATAAATTGAACTTTGTTTATTTATTGATATTTTATCAATGACATCACGCATTCTCATGAACATATACATATTGGTTTTAGCACACGTGACACATCATTTCATGAAATTAATTTGGGTATAAATGGATTCGCCAAAAATTTAAATGATTTGACTCTTGAGAGAAAGTGAGAGATAAATAAATATACTTAAGAAAATGCGTGATAGCAATTGCCTCATCATCAAATGACGAAAAATCAAGAGAAAGATCTCCAAGCACGAAACATCCACTGATTCAGGATGAAGCATGCAAAGATCAAAGCCTCAGCATATAATGATGAAAGATCAATGGAAAGATCTCCAAGCACAAAACGTCCACCGACTCAATCAAAACAATGAAACACGCAAAGATCAAAAGGATCAGAGCTAGAATAAGTCCAAAAATGTCGACCGAGCAAATTGGGACCAAAACAGAAAAAAAAACCAGTGCAACATCACAAAGAAGGGAGAAAATCATTGAACACGTCAACAACTCCTCCACCACCATTTATCGAACAACTAGCGCAGTGTCACAATCAAGCAAAGGATCATACAAAGGTCAATACTAAAGATAAAAAGGAGCCAAATTGTTGAACACGTCAACAACTTCTTCACACGACTCGCTACTATTTGTGGGGCAATCATCGCACCATTAGAGGAAACGCCAATGATTAAGACTCATCATCATATACGCCTTAAGCTAGCAAAGCGGCGTGAGCGCCAACCAATCGACCAGAAATGCTAAACGAGATAACAACTGAAGTCATGGACATGGACAGCAGTTGATCTAGCAAACCCACCAAGTCTTACACAATTGCTATCACGCATAGGTGAAAGAAATAAATCACCAAAAAGTAGTACAAAAAAGAGAATAAATTTATAATCAGCCTGTCAATTAACACTCGGTTAGTTGACAAAAAATTAAGGCTTCTTTTCAACCCACAAAAAGAGTAGTCCGCTGAGTTGAAAACCCGAAAAGGGCGGCTCAGGCAAAACTTAGGACATCGAGAGAACAACATTATTTAGAAAACCTGAAAAGGCTAATTAATGGCAGGAGTCAAATCATTTGAAACATTTATACCCCTATTAAGTTCATTAATGAATTGTCATTTTTGCTGAATCTTTATGCATATGTTTATTTTGATTGCTTGCATGCCAAAGGTAGAATGCCGCAAGTAAACATAAAAAAAAAGAAAAGAGAAAATAATAAGTCTATTGATTGAAAACCTGAAAGGGCGGTCCAGGCAAAAATTAAGACAAGTTTCGATAGATTGAAAACCCACAAGGGCGATCTATGCAAAACTTAGAACCAAAGAAATATCAAATTCATCATCTCCTCTTCGGAACGGTACGAAACGTCATATACCTTCAACACTTCAGACAAATGGCCTCCAAGCGATCATCATCAACACAATGCAGGATCGACGATTCGTTCAGACTTTTCTCAAATCAGATCTAAGCTATGAACTTGAATCTGATTCAACGAACCCATGGTCGTCGCTTTGAGGGAGTCGTCCATGGAATCCCTAACAAGATAAGTTATAGGGGCAACCATGCACCAGCACAAGAGAAGGCTCTTCACTGAATGAAGCCCATGACTCCTACAATAGACGAACATACATCATATGATAAATATTGTTCATGCATAAATCATGCATACATAACATTCGCATCATATCATTTACAGGTAAAGAAGATGCCTCCACCTCCACATGAGGAATCTACAAGCAAGACGGTGGCCCACTCAAGCCTAAAGTCAACATTGCAACAAAGGCCTCCTACAACGGAGCGGTTCTCGAGACATCCCCGAATTTCTATTAAACTTATTTATTCCTCATGTTTTAATTTTTGATTGAAGGGGAAAAATTTTTTGCTTCACATAAACTCAATCAAACAATTAAAACATTCATCATAAAATCGTATTAACATTATCCTTTTCTCTGATTTGTTATAGGAAACAGGTCAAAACACAACCGAAGAAGGAAACAATTATCTAAATGACTGAAGAATGAAAGAGTCTCAACCGAAGAATGAAATGGTTGCCGACCACAACAGGGACACCATAGAAAGAAACGGTCGACCCGCCCATAGGGGCATCAAACACCTAAGGGATTTTGAAGAAGGAGATGAACACCCCTATGAAGACACAGTGCCAGAAAGGAAGGCCTATGTCATCACCAATTGGGAGCAATAAGTCACTAGCCGCACCAATTAAGTATATTCTTAATCCCTCCGCTCTTTTCTTGTGATAATACAGGTTATACAACTAGCAATTATCACATGAGGGGCAGCTGTGGGCACGGGATTTTGTACCAGCTCGCGCGTTCAATGATGACGGCTTTTCGGGAAATTTATCCCTGAATCACATGATTTTCGACCATCCGACGATCTTCAAATGGGAATCCTCCTCGGACGTTTTAAATTATTTAACTAAAATATATATATATATATATATAAACAAATGGAGACATAATCCCAATTGCGAGGCTGTGCGAGGCAGCCTCGTTAGGGACCCTCGCGCAGGCCGCGCGAGGGACCCTCGCGCAGGCCGTGCGAGGCCTCGTGAGAGATACTCACGCGAGGCCTCGTGAGAGACACTCGTGCGAGGCCGTGCGAGGGAGCCTCGCGCGCGAGACCCCTCGCCGGCGAGGCTCTATGTTTTGGATTTTACGGGACTTCTTCTTTTTTCTATAAATAGTCGGGTCTTTTTCAGTACACGGGCCCGTATATTCAGAAAGAAAAATCCTCTCTTTCAGAAAAAAAAATACAAAAAATATTTCTCACGTTCTTCTAACTTTTTCTTGGATCTAAAACACTTTCGGATCCCAAATTTCTTCATCTTTTTATAAAATTTCTTTATCTTTTCTTCTTAAATCCTCAGATATTCTCGGGTGTAAAACCAATTTAGAACCTGAGTCTGATTATCTTTCGGATAAATAAACACTTTATTTTTCCAAACAACCAATTCTTTTTTCCAATTAAATTACATTAAAATCCCAAGAATTAAACAAAGATTTTTGGACTTTTACATTAACCTTTTCACATTAAATAACCTAAACTACCAAAACGAACGTGGAACGCTCCCGAGGATCGAACGAACACGCCGAAGTGGATTCATGCCAAAAGGGTAAAGCCTCTGAGTTCCTAGAGCCGCAAATTCCATGTTCATCATCTTTTCTTTTTAGTTTTTATTTTTGGCCTAGGAATTATTTTTATTGTAAATAATGTTCTAATTCTCCTTCTTCTTTTATTTCTTTTTAACTTTTTTTGTATTAGAATACCCCCACGAAGGGAATAAAATATATTCCGGGATAACAGACCTCACATTTTGCCATGCGATCATTTTCACTAATTAAATTGACCAACATACGTGCAAATAAAAATGAACTATTTTTATTTAAAGTAACAACTTTAAATCACCGATGTTTTAATTAGGTCACACGGGCCTCGCCAAAATCAAATCGAGCATACGTGATATATTCCCTATGCTAACCTTTGTGGATGGAGGTTAGATGTATGTTTAGGCTTTTACTTTCTCCTTCGGGTATTGTATTCTTTACAGAAAATGTAATTGATAGGGTAGCGAGCTGTTGCATGTTGCATCCCCCGATTTTTGAAGCCTTGTAATTTCCATTTTTCGCTTTTACTTTCCGCATTTACTTACGGTTTTGTGGATGGTTTATTTTTCAGCTTTGTGAATGATTTATTATTTCGCAATACGTGGATCATGCATATAAACTCCTAAACGACCTAAGTGCGAATATGCATAATTAAAAGAAAATGGTTTTCTGTAGATGTAATTTAATGTGATCCAATAAGAAATAAGCAACTTATCCTGGACCCGAATCTCTGTGTCTTGGTGGGCCGTCCCCTAGACGTTAAGCCTCACAGGACTCTAATTCTTGGAAAGAGCTAATCCAAGTGGCGACTCCACACTGAGAGATGGCGGATTCGGGTTTGAACCGATCTTAAATGTTTTCGCCTATTTCTCTTTCAACCTTTTTCTCCCAGGTCCCCGACCTGGTACCTTTTATTCTTTTTTCAAACTCCCCGGTGGACCGCGCCTATGATCTTGCACGCTCTCGACCCACCGCTCCGTGTTTCCCGCTCACACTGTCATCATTGAACGTGCGAGCTGGTACAAAATCTCATGCTCACAGTTACCCCTCGTGTGATCGCAGTTGGTTATGGCTAGTATGATCACACAAAATGTAGCGGAGGGATCGAGAAAATACCCTACCGGTGCGGTTGGTGACTTCTTTGTCCTTGATCAATGATGACATGGGCCTTCCTTTCTAGCATCGTGTCCTCTTGGAATTGTCCATTTCTTTCTTTGAAATCCCTTGGTTCTTAATGTCCCTTGCGAGCGGTTCGACCAGTGTTTTCCGCAGTGTCCCTTTAATAATAAAAAATCATTTCTTTCTTCAGTTGTGATCATTGTGAGCCCCTTGTGAGTTGACGTTTGATTTTCTTTGACCATTGGAATTGCCAGAGCAAGGTGCCTGAATCCAATTCAAAGGCAATCCCATTGAGATAATTGTTTCTTTCTTCAATTATGTTTCCTTAGTAGAATGTTAACTTGTTTCCTATGAAAAATCAAATAAAAGTATAATGTTAATACATTTTATTATGCACATTTTAATTATTTGATTGAGTTCATGCAAAGTTAAAAAGTTTTGCCCGTTCAATCAAAAATTAAAAGTTGATGAATAAATGAGTTTTGATGAAAACTCGGGGATGTCCCGAAGACCACTCCATTGTTTTAGGAGGCTTTTGTGTTGTGATGTTGTGATGCTGCTTGAATGGGGCCTAAGTAGGATTGAATTGACTTTAGGCTTGAGTGGGCTATCATCCTTCTTGATGTTTGCACGTTCCTTAAGTAGAAGTGGAGTTTCTTGTTTACCAAGACACTGTTGCCCCGGTTTAGCATTGTCTCTACCTGTAAATAACATGATGCATATGCAATGTATGCATGATTTTATGCATGAACAATATTGATCACATGATGTATGTTCGTCTATTGTAAGTGTTGTCGGTTTAATTCATTTAAGATTCTTCTCTTGTGTTGGTGCATGGGTGCCCTTAGGATTTTCTCATTGGGGATTTCATGGATGATTCCTTTAAAGTGATGACCAAGGGCTCGATGAATCAGATTCGATAACTTAGATCTAGTTTGAAGAGGATCTAGATGAGTCATTGATTCCGAACCATGTAGGCGGTGCTTACTTTGAAGTTGATAATGAGAGCTTGGAAGTCCTTTTGCCTGAAGTGCTGCAAGGGAGACATTCTTCCTAAGTTCCGGAGGAGATGAATGATGCCCTATGCCATTCCGAGGATGAGATGATGAATTTGATATTTCTTTGGTTATAATTTCTTCATACACCAACCTTACGAGTTTTCAATCTATCGAACCTTGTCTTAATTTTTACCTGGACCGCCCTATTAGGTATCCAATCCATCATGCTCATCTTTTCTCTTCTTTTTCTTTTCTTTTATTATTTTTGTTTTTATTTTTATTTTTATGTCTCGATGTGATGGGATGTTTACTTGCAATATTTTACCGTTGGCATTCAAGTAATCAAAATAAGCATATGCATAAAGATTCAGCAAAAATGACAATTCATTAATGATCTTAGCAGGGGTATAAATGTTTTAAAAAATTTTACTCCTACCATCGATTAACCCTTTCAAGTTTTCTAACCAATGTATTTGTTCTTTTCTTGATGTCCTAAGTTGTGCCTAAGCCGCCCTTTTTGGGTTTTCAACTCAACAGACTATTCTTTTTTGGTTTAGAAAAGAGGTCCTAATTTTTGCTCAACTAGTAGAGCGCTAATTGACATGTTAATTACAAGTTTATTTTTTTTGTTGGTACTACTTTTTTACCTGATTTATTTCTTCACCTATGCGTGATAGCGATTAGGCCAATCTTGGATGATTTGACTAATAGATTAATTGTTATCCATGTTCACGACATCAATTGTTGTCTCATTCACCATCTCCAATCGATTTTTTGGTGCTCATGCTATTTTGCTAGCTTGAGGTATATGCGATGATGATTACTTATGCTTAATCATCAGTGTTTCCTTATGAATTCAATTGTTCTCTAACGATAGGTGATATTTCGGGATCAAAAGGCTTCGTATCTGGTATCTTGATTCCATCAAGGGTGAACAGTTTATGTTCAACCATATAATGATTGGCCCATAAGTTTTGGTGAATAGTGTGATGGAGTTGTTGACATGCTCAACGATCTTACTCCTTTGTATCTTTGGCATTGCACAAGTTGTTTGACAATTTTTGGAGCACATCAATTTGCTCTATTGACATTTTGACCCTATTCTGGCTTCAATAATTTTGACTTTGCTTTATTTACTTAATTGTCAATGGACATTTTGTGCTCAAAGATCTTTCTATCGATCTCACATCTTTATAAGATGAGGCAAATGCTATCACACATTGTCTAAGAACCTATGTTTGTTTGGTAATGTGTTAGATGAGCACATGGGTCTTAAAACCCACTATGGTACGCTTTCTTCTTCTTCGATTGTTGGCTGTGCAGAGGTATCTGTTCATTAGATGGGCCACCGTGAGTGGCTAAGAATTGCTGCCACATTTCCACCATGCCTAGTTACTAGAGAATATTGTTCCCAGTGTCTGGATAAAAGCATATTACCCCTTGGGAAAGGTAGTTCCCCTGGGAGTTACCACAAAATTGGGTAGCTAAAGGATAGCCTGACATTGTGAGGAAAATGGTGCACTCCAATAAGGAATAGATTGTTGGGTCACTCCTTGATAGAAAGGTCCTTAGGCGAATAGTGACTAACTAGGCTATCCTGAGAAGAACTGATTATGGGAAGGATTGGCAAAGTTATATCCTGGCAGACGAATCTAAGCTTGGTTCTTATTTAGCTAACCTTGTCCTGCCCCAAACTGGTAAAAGGTAGTAGGAGTTGGGTGCACCATACGAGAAGTAGAATGTCTCTTTATTCTATGCTAACTAGTCGGATGACTAATCGATACCAGTTGGTCTCTATTTGTAAAGGAATTCTGGGTGGTTGCAATCTTGATGCTCACTAATGACTGATGTGTCTGTTGAGGATTTTATCCCGTATGAAATGGGTGATCCTCCCCCGCAACTTCATCTCGTGGATCGGCCATGCTCTCAAAATTGAAAAGGGAACATTGAACTGAATCTGAACCTGAGTCTTCACTTGAGTTAGTGTGTGGAACCCCCTCCAGATTGGCTATGATTAGAGAAATGTGGACTAAGCAGTGAGTTGGCCTTTTCTAAGCTAAGATACACACGCAGAAGATTAGAGCGTGCATGTAAGATTCATGATGCGATTCATGATGTGAAAAATGTGTGAGATGTTAATGGTATGGCTGCAGTCATAAGGGGTTAAGGTGCCATGATGAGAAATAAATAATATGTTTGTCAATCCATTTGAAACAAACATGTTAGTTGTTAGATAAAAATGAAAATAGGTGGAAATGAAAATCCAACCCCTGGAGTTGGATTTTAGATTTCTACGATGTCCGTGTGACATCGTAACATGAGTGGTGTGAATGAGGTGACCAAATTACTTGTGTGGTAATAGGCCAATATTTTGAGATTTTGTACTATGATTAGATCTCATGGAATGACGAGATCAACATGATTTTGGGTAAGCAGTGTGACATACCTTGACGAAAGTAAAATAAAATGAAAATAACTATCGTACATGGCTATAAAATTAATGATTTTATTATTTTTCCCAATTAGGCCGGATTTTCAAATACCAGTGTGGTCATCACTATTTGAGGGTGTACGGTGATGCATGAATCAATGCCCCGTGTGGGCGAATGGTTCGGGTATTAAGCGTATACCCTTGAAGATTGGTAATGTAAGACTTGTGAAATAAGTTTACCCTGTGTGGGCTTAGTTTTAGATGTCAATGTGAACATCACGCTATGTGGGAAATCTCATAGGTAATGTGTGGGATATGTTATTACCCCTTGTGGGCAAAGTGTCAGATGTTGTGAGCGGACGACACGGAGAGCGATGGGCTGAGAGCACACGGATGAGAGGCGCGGTCCACTGGGGTGTTTTTGTGAAAATAAAATTACCGGGTCAGGGACTTGGAAGGATTAAATAAGAAGGTGAAAACATTTTTAGATCAGTCAAAACCCAAATCCACCATCTCTTAGTGTAGAGTCGCCACTTAGATTAGCTCTTCAAGGAATTAAAGTCCTGTGAGGCTTAATGTCTAGGGAATGGCCCACTAAGACAGAGAGATTCGAGTTCGGAATAAGTTGCTTACTTCTTATTGGATCACATTATATTACATCTACAAAAACCATATTTTTTAATTGTTCATAATCGTACTTATATCATTTTAGAGTTTATAATGTATGATCAATGAGCATTCAGAAAGCTAATAAATCCATACATAATGTTATAAATAAATGCGAAAATGTAAAGATTAATATTAGAAACCCTCGAGGGATGCAACTGCCTGCCTAATCTATTAATTATACTACCCAAAAATAATTAAAATTGTGATACCGAAGGTAAATAAAAATCCTAAGCATACATCTAACCTAATTTACCTACATCCTCAAAGGTTAGCATAGGGCATAACACAACGTTTTCAAATATGTTCGATTTTATTTTGACAATGCCCGTGTGGCCTAAAAAAATTGATGATTTTAAATTTCTTATTTAGAAAAAAAGGTTCATTTTATTAACACGTAGGTTACTCATTTTAATTAGTGAAAATGCCCGCATGGCAAAAATATGAGGACTGTTATCTGGGAATAATTTTTATTCCCTTTGTGGGGGTATTCTAACAGGAATCTTCGTAAATTATCAAAACAAGAAGGAAATTTATAACAACATAATAAAAGAAAATAATATTAATCCTAGGTCAATACGTAGAATAAAATAAAACACAGAATGCACGAGATAAAGCAACTCTAGGAACTCAAAGGCTTACCCTTTCGGCGCGAATCCACCTTCGTAATACCTGCTTGACCATTGGGAGTGCTCCTCGTTCATCATTAGATTTTTTAGTGTTTGGTAAAAAAGATTGATTCCAAATTAAAACATATCTTTAATCCAAAAAAAGGTTGCTGTAAAAAGCTAGAGTTTTATTTTTTAACTTTTTCTATTGTAAAATTCCTCCTATTTATACGAGGAATTTCCTGAAAAGTCCAAGGGAAACAACTTCTAACGAGGGGGGATGTCCTCGCTAGAATTCTAACGAGGTTGATGCTGGCCTTACCAGAATTCTTGCGAGATTGGCTAGGCCTCGTAGGAAATTTGGCGAGGCTGGCCTAGGCCTCGCCGGAATTCCAGTTGCCAGCATTTGCTGTCGAGGCCAGTTAGCCCTGATTTTCGGTTCTCATTTGTGCTTTTAAATTTTAATTACTTTTTTTTAATTTTTATTTTTTTAAATTCAATTAATTAATACTAATTTAAATAAAATATTAATTAATTTGTAATAAGGCCTTATTTTTCAAAGTCCTTAAAAATAATTAAATTAAGTCCTTAAAAGGAATTAGTGACGAGGAAAATTCCCATTTGAAGATTACTGGATAATCGAAACTTTGTGCATTCAAGGATTGAATCTCGAAAAGCTATCTTCATTGAGTCGGTACAAAATCCCATACTCACAACTACCCCTCGATTGATAGTGATTGGTGCCCCTTGTAGGAGAGTCAACCCTTTCTTTCTATGGCATCTCTTTGGTGGTTGATAACCGCTTCTTTCTTCTGTTGATTTTGACCATTGAAATTGTTAGGAAGGGTGCCTGAATTTGTTTCAATGGCGACCCATGTGGACGTCAACTTACTTCTGAAAAAATTAGAGAAAAGAAAATGAATATATTTTTCAGTACAATGTTTTAATTATTTGATTGAGTTTATGCGAAGCAAAAATTTTGGGCCCTTCAATCAAAAATTAAAACATGGTAAAATAATAAATTTAATTAATTAAAAGAATTTAGGGGATGTCCCATAGACTGCTCCATCGTGTTACGAGGTTTTAGTTGGAGAATAGGAAAAAATTGGGGTCCACACTTATTTCCTATAAATAATGGAATTCTTTTTCCTTTCCTTCACTTTCACTTCTTTCCTCCTTTCATCTTCCTTTTTCCTCTCCAACTCTTTCTAGCGAAAATAATGTCCAAAACTGTGGGGATGAATCTCTATCTTCTAGGGAGACTCGAGCCTCAACGAACCGACCATCCTGATGTTTTTACCATTGATGTTGACGAGGCCTATGGCTTAATGGAGATCGATACCATGCTTAGCCTTACTCCGAACTCTCCTATAGTCATGTTGAATCTTGATCATCCTGACCAGGTTAATCTATCCCAGGTCTAAGTCTTTTTTAAAATTTGCCTTTTATTATTTTTGTTCGTTTTACTCGTTAAAAAATAGAATCGAACTATAACTAAATGAAAGTCATGGAATTTAGCTTAGGATGTCAAAAACAATAGCAGAGAATTAATAAAAAAAGAGAAGTCCGCTGGGAAATTACCTGGTAGAAAAAACATGCCGGCATGTCCTTGGGGGTTGCTAGCAAGGGCGAGCCCTTGGGGCTCGGTAGCATTGCAGGCGATGCCGGGAGGGGGGTTTCGCCAACGTTTTGTTGGTGAGGCCCCTCTTTTTCAAGTTCCCCCCCTTTCTTTTATAAGTATATTGTTTTTTATTTATATATTATTATTTTTATTTATTTATTTCTATATACATATTTTGTGACAAAATAAATTTTAGTTTAAAAAACAAAATAACTGTACTATAAACATACAAATTAAAAACTTTACCCTAATGTTAAGGAAAAATAAAAACAAAAAAGTTAAATGATAAGTAATATTTAATAACGAATTTTGATTCGGTCCATTTCTTTTAACAGAAATTCTCTTAACTTGTCATTAATCCCATATTCAAAGACTCCCGTCATTCGTAAAATGGGTTGTTATTCTGCCATCCAAGCTTGGTGGTGACATGCCGTAGCACATTCCAAGCTTGCCCAAGCCATTGAGGCCACTGGATTCAGCGAGATAGTACTATCATTGCAGCCAACGCAAATGCTTACACGACATCAGTGGCGCTGGCTTAGTGGAGGTGTGACATTTCACACACCTTTTATCTCACTATCGGGGAGGTCACCATTACTCCTTCGGACATTGTAGCAATTATCGGCCTACTTTGGTTTGGACCTTTTATCCATTTAGACTCTTTCATGGAGCGATTCTTTGCTGGCCCGACTGTTTGTCGATAGATTGTTAGTTTGTTCAGTGTCAACCACAAGGGTAAGGCGCTGCCTTACCAAGAGTTAGTGGATTGCTAGACTGCTCGGACATCCATCTCTGGTGAGGAGGTTCTGCTCTACGTTTGATCCTTTATTATCACGTTGCTCAACACAGCCTTTTTTCCAATCTCGAATATCGAGATCAACTATGGGTTGATACCTCCTTTGAGTGACCTTAAGGGTATCAATGGCCTTAACTAGCCTCGAGCTATACTAGCTCAGACATACTTTGCTCTTTATCTAGCTGTGAGAGCCCATCACAAGTCATTGCGATGTTGCCCTATGATTCTCCAGGTATGTTTCATTCATTGTTGATATATGTTTATTCCATCTAGTTTTCATTGGTTGATCATGTGTTTATTTTGGATTGTGCTAGCTTGGGCTTTCTCATACAGGTTCCTTCATTCCCCAAGTCTTTGCCCGCTCTCCCTATCTAGCCAGGCTTTGTTCAACCTTTGAGGGAGGCATTTTCACCTTCAAGGAGTATCGTGACTACCTCTGTGTTTTGACTCTCGATCGAGTGAGGATTTCTACTTTAATTCGGGTAAATTATTCATTTACCCCTGGTTGAAAATTATTCTAACATTAGATGACTGCATTTTCAGGTTGACCATAATCCTTGGAAGGGACTCCCGAGTTAGCTGATAGCGAAGGAGATCGATTAGAACCGCTTCATATTGGAGAGCCCGTGGTCGCAGGAGTGGTATCTTAGTGAGCGCATACAGTTCTGGTAGATGAAGAAGTGTTCGCAAGATGTATCCCTCCCTCGCCTCCCACTAAACTCTTTTGGGTGCACTTGGAGATTACTGACCTAAAGGAGAAGCATCTATTCTTTGAGGTGCACGGCTTACTTGTTAGTGCGATGATTATGAGGCATTTATTCAAAATATGTTGATCTCGGTGCATCCTGCGACTTAGGTTATTGCTAGTCGTCCTTGCACTTTATCGCGTAGTCGGGGGATTGGCGGTCTCGCTACAGATGCTAGCGGTATTGGCTTCGACTGCTAGGTATGAGAGTAGCTTTAACTATGATGTTTTTTTCATCGAACTTGCTTCATATTATTTATTTGTTGTTGCAAGAGGCTGCCCGAAAGAGGGCTCAAGTCCTTGACCTGAATGTCTCTACCGCGGGTCTATGTACCGCTTCCTTAAGCATCATTGAGGGGAAATTGATGGTCCCCCTAGACAAGTCTTTTAATCTAATAGACTTCTCAAGGATAGAGAGATAGATGTCTCTTCCTCAAAGCCTCCACACATTATCTTTCAACCCTTCTGACACCACTCATGTAAGTCTCTAACTAAACATTTTGTTCTTAAATGTAGTATAGTGGTTTTGAAATGCTTGATGTTCTTTTGTTCATTTTGTAGTTTGCTTGAGAGGAGATGGAGCGAGTGGCTTGGCATTCCCTTGCCATGAGGGATATGATGATCTTACAGGATGGAGTTGCGCGGGTACACTCTCTTTCTTAACTTATTTATTCTTGATTTGTATGTATGTATTATTTATTATGCTTGATGTATATGACTGTGATTTTTGCATGTCTTGATCATTGCAATCGTTGTTAGTGAGGGGGAATGATTACGAGTAGCATTATCGGGAGCTTGAGGGTCGCTTCCACGTGTTGGATATTCACCACCAAGACTTGGATTCATGCTATCGGGGCCTAGATACTAGTCACAGGGATTTGGGTGCCCGATATCAGAGTTTGATTGCCAAGCATTAGGAGCTGTTGAGACTAAATGCTAAGTCTATCCGAGTTCGGGAGGAGGTTAGAGCTACTACCGAGGATTTCGCCCACTCTCTTGAGCTTGACTTGTCTACTTTTCTTGACGAGATGAGCACTAAGCTGCTATTCCCTCCTTAGTGAGATGCTTCCTTTTTCAATGCCCTCCACCTTTTCCTACCATGGTTTAACTGATGGTTCCTCGGGGAGCGTGCCCCCCCCTCAGGGATATGGGGCCCAGAGATTTGGTGGGTGGAGGAGATTGATAAGCGATTCACTCTTAGGATCTTTCTTTTTTGGTCTAGTTTAATTTTGAACCTCTTAGATAGTCTTTGTATAACTTCAAAACCTGAACTTAAAAAAAAAGAACAGGACTTTGGCTGTTGCGTGCCGGATCCTTACTTGTTGCTCTTTTTGTTTTATGGAAGTGACTACTTGTTTGTGTGAATGTTTATGTGTATGTGTGAATTAATGAATGTGGTATGCTAATGTTTTTTGTTAATGCATGTAGACCACACCTATCTTGAAGAATTTTCTTTAGCTTTTCTTGTTGATGTCGACGCATAATGGGTGACTTAGGGGTTTTCTTTGCACCACTCGAGAGACTGATTGGTAAAAGCTTAATGGGTTCAGGTTACGAGGCCTTCAATACTTCACTTCTAAGCATGTGAACACGGCCTTTATTCATGGCTCTCTGAAGTTTTGGGATCCGGCTACTCACGTCTTTCACTTTGATGATCTTGAGATTTTCCCCTTGGTTGAGGAGTATCATGCAATCTTGGGACTTCCTTTCCCTACAAATCCAGCTTTGGCATTCCACGTGAGTTTTTCCTTTTCATTTCCCTCCTTCCAATTCAGGGGCAAAGATAAGTTGTGAGTGTTGTGGAACTTAGAATCCATCAAGCATTTCTCATCTGCCCCTCCTACTGTCTGAGGTTTTTGAGTTGATGCTATCCTTCACTGGTGCGAGCCTACACCTAGCTCTCATCTCGCATGGCCTTCCATGGTGGTCCTACTTCTCCTAGGGGAGTTCGTTTGTGGGGTTGGAGTAGTTGCCCCATTCTGCTTGCTATTGATTATTGACCCACTCTCCACAGGTCTTTCTCTTGCAGCTCTAGCTTTATCAGCGAGCTTGGTTTACATGGACACTGCTACAGTGAACCCTCTTAGTGGGTGTCCACGTTACTTTACTTGAGGTATATCCTTTCAACCTTTCTCATTGTGAATTTTTTCCTCTTATTTGAATTCAATACTTATAAGTGTGGTTGTTGGAGAAGTTTCGCTTGACCCTCGACCCTCGTTTAGAAAAGGCGTGATATCTTCCCACAGATTACAGTCCTATAGGATTCGCCAAGAAGGACCACCATGCATTGAGTGAGGAGGCTTGGATCAAGATTTTGCACCCTTATCAAGCATCCAAGATCTGCTAGCTTAGTCCTTTGTTAGAGATTCCTTTTGTAGCTATCAACAGGTATGGCTCAGGCGTGTTGCTGATGGGCCTATTCGGCATCACCTTCTATTTTCCTTCTTGCTTGTGTAGGCAGTACGGGCATCAGCATCGAGTTCCTAGGCTTCTATGTTCGACCCATTTCCATGACTTTGGTCCTAAAAACCAGACGTTATATGAAGACTTTGGTCACGGGGTATTGTTGTTGCTTTGTATTACAATGCCCCATAGACTATTGATACTGATAAGTTTTATTGGGGATGGATGGGCAAGATCAGGAGTCTTCCTAATATCGACCAGCATCTCAAGGAGTCATGCAAGCGGGAGAGAGACGAGGTCCATTTAGATCCTCTTCCTTAAACTTCAAGGAAGCATTCCTGGTTGAATGACTTGCACCTGTAGATCGCCTATATTTCCTCACCATAAACTTTTGACATCCGTTTTCTAGTCTAAGTGTTTGATTTGTTTTTGACATTATGAAACTTATTGAGGCTTTTTTTATTGAAATTCGTTATGTTTACTTGTGATGTTCTGCTTTCATATACTAATATAACATAAACATAAATCTCACAATAATAATGACATTTCATTAATGATTTTGAAGAGAGTACAAATTGTCCAATGATTTGAATACTACCACCAACTAGCCTAAACAGGTTTTCTAACTCTTGGTCCCTCTATACTTGACAGATTCCTAATTTTTGCTTGGGTCACCTTTTACAGGATTTTAAATCAGCGGACTTTTATTATTTTTACAAAGAAAGGTCCTAATTGTTTCTCATCTAGCCAAACGCCAGTTGATGGACTAACTTTTTATATTTTGCTCTCTTTTTTGTGTATTGCTTTTTCTAATTTATTTCTTTTATCCGTAAACATGGTAACGCTTGAGTTTATCTTGGTTATTTGGATTGACGAATTCATTCCCGTCCAAGTCCATGAACTTGGCTGCTCCCTTGCTTAGGATCTTCTTCACGATATAAGGTCCTTCCTAGTTCGTTGGAAACTTCCCCCAGACATCCACATTCGATGGTCTCATTTTCTTCAAGACCAAGTCTCCTACTTTCAAAAGTTGGTTCCTGAACTTAACCTGGTTATTGTATGCTCGAGCAATGCATTGTTGATACATCTGTAGATGGTCTAATTCCTTCAGACATTGCTCATCTATCATATTCAGTTTCTCTAATCTAGGCCTTTGCCCAATCTGATTTCTTTAATTTTGCTTCCAGGGCTACGTGAAGAGATCTCACTTTAGTTTTAACTCGTAAGACTACTTCCATCCTGTACACTAGTAAGAATAGGGTTTGATTAGTAGGAGTTTTGATACTTGTTTTATATCCAAAACTGTGAATGGCAATTTATCAGCCCAATCTCTATAGGTGATTACCATTTTGCTCAAAATTTTCTTGATCGATTTATCCGCTACTTCTACTGCCCCGTTGGCTTGTGGCCTATAGGGTCATAATCGATGGTCTCGATCCCATATTTCTCCACCAAATCTACTATAGCTCCTTAGAACTGAACCTCATTATCAGATACGATGTCATGTGAGATACCATAGCGGGCGAAGATATGCGTTTCTATGAACTTTGCCATATTCTCAGCGGTGATATTGCTGTAAGATTCGGCCTCTATCCATTTTGAAAAGTAGTCTACCACCACTTCGATAAACCGATGTCCATTAGTTGAACATGATTTAATTTCTCCAATAATATCAATGCCCTACGCTGAGAATGGCCAAGGAGTATATAGGCTTTGAATTTCAAACGGGGGTAGATGATTAATGTCCTGTAGATCTAGCATTCATGTCATTTCCTCACTTCAATCATGCAATCTGAGACCATTGTTATCCTAAAATATCCTTAGCGTTGAATTTTCTTTGCCAGTGCCAACCCATTCATGTGGGGTCCACAATCTCCCGCATGTATTCGCCATATTACCAATAGTGCCTCATTTTTAGTGAGACACCTTAGTAATAATCCTTTAGATGTGGGTTTGAATAGATCTCCATTGCCTAATCTGAATTGTACAGCTAACCGTCGCAAAGAATTTCTTTCTGATTCCGTTTCTCCCTCCAGGTGTTCCCTTGTTTGTAAAAATTTTTCAATGTCTAAGAACCAACTGCCTAGGCTTGTTCACCTTTGATTTCCACTAGTCGATAGTAGAATGGTTCTTCGGCTATCTAGAGAACAACTGGTTTTATCGGTTGGACCTAAGGACCTTCCCACATTGATGCTAGTGTAGCGAGCACATCAGCCATTTGACTCTCGTCCCTCGGGACATGTTTGAAAACAGATTTTGAGAACTTTTGGGATGCTTTCAAAACAAGTTCTACATAAGGACGCAGTGACTCTTCTCTGATTTCCCAGTCTCTAGTGACTTGTCTGATGACTAAAGTAGAGTCCCCAACTACTTCCTTAGAATGAATTTTGCTAAGTGCCTCTAATCTAAATAGACATGCTTTGTATTCTCCGTCATTGTTTGTTGTTGGAAACTCTAAGAATTTTAACAGTGGTATGACTTCATTTTGCGTGGTTATAAGAACGATACCTGGGCCAGCCCCACTTCTATTCATCATACTGTCGAAGAACATTTTCCACTCTATTCGGGCCTCTTCTATGAGTGCCAATTATTCATCTGGAAATTCGAGATCTTTGACGTAATCAGACTCTAATGGTTGACTTCCTGAAATTCCGCGATAACCCATCCCTTAATTACTTTCTTGGTTACGTACTTGATGTCAAATTTCGATAACATGAGTAACCACCATGAGAGTTTCCCGGCTAATGTTGGCGATTGGCATAGATATTTCATCGAGTTGAACTTTGTGGCTGCTTGGATTCTTTAGGATTGAAAGTAATGGCGTAGCTTCTTTGTTAGCCAAACCATCGATGTACAAATTTTCTCCACCGGAGTGTAGCATGACTCATATTTGAGCAATTTCTTGCTTAGGTAGTAGATTAAATGCTCACTCCTATCTTCTTGTTGTTGTACAAGCATTACCCCAACAAATGACTCATTAATTGACAAGTATAGATTTAATGGTTTTTTAGGCATTGGTGGGTGGAGGACTTGTGGGTTTATCAAGTATTGCTTAATTTTATTAAAAGCAATTTGGCATTGATTGTTCCAAACCACTAGTTTGTTCTTTCTTAACAGCTTAAATATCGGTTCACAGATTGTGGCGAATCTGATGATAAATCTACTAACGTATTGTAGGGATCCCAGAAATGAACGAACTTCTTTTTCTATTTTTGGTGCAGGCATTTCTGTGGTAGCTCAGCTTTTTTCAGGGTCTATTTCAATTCCTTTCTAGCTAACTATATGGCCTAGAAGTTTCATGGATGTCACCTCGAATATAAACTTCTTCGGGTTTAGAAGTAGATTATACTTTTCGATCCTGGTAAGAAACCTGCCCAACACAACTAGGTATCCTTCTCTGGTGTGAGATTTGACAAGCATATTGTCCATGTATACTTCAACCTCCTTATGGATCATGTCACGAAGCAAAGTTATCACAGCCCGCTGGTACGTTGCCCCGACGTTCTTCAATTCTAAAGGCATCACCTTGTAACAGTATACACCCCATTCTGTGATGAATGCCTTCTTGACCTTATCCATTATGGCTATTGGGATCTGGTTATAACCTGAAAATCCATCCATGAAGTAGTACATAGCTGCGAATTTGGGGATCTATCGACCAAAACATCTATGTGGGGTAAGGGGAAGTCATCCTTTGGGGAGGCTTTATTTAGGTCCTTAAAATCTACGTAGACTCTAACCTTATCATCCTTCTTTGCAACAAGGATGACCACATCCAAAAACTTGGCCTCCATCAGCTTTGCAAATTCTACCTTAACCTTTTCTACCCATTCAAGTCTTAAGCGGTGTAGCTTCTACTTGATTCGTCTAATCCGAGAGTCACTTGGGATGTGGTGTTCCATGATTTGTCTATCCACCCAGGCATGTCATCGTATGACCAAGCAAAGGCTACCACGTGATGTCTAAGTACATTTATTATCTCTCTTTTTTCTTCAAGTGTCATATTATTGGAAATTGTCATCGTTTTTTGTTATTCATTTGTACCCAAGTTAAATTCATTTAATAATGTGTCATGTATGTTAAAGACATTATGCGTATGATCATATGAATGCATGGTACCATCTAGCTGAACATGAAACAAGTAAGAAAAATCATTTTATTTCATTGCGTGGGCCTCATAGGTAAAATTGTCAAAAACATCATAAATGTTCAAAATTACATCACTATTTTCCTCCTCCACATGCGGACGGTCTTCAGTTATCATGATAGCTGTATCAGGAACCACTTCTTCTTCTAGTGTGGCCTGAGAAAGCTTCTCTACCAGGAGTTGGACTGTATCAGATACAACCTGATCTCAAGTGTCACCTTTTTTCTTCATCAGCTTAGCGATGGCCTTTGTAAATGCAACAACTGCAAGCTCGAGCTCCTCCTCCCTCTAGGGTTTAGACTGACCCCTCCCAATTGTGGTCATTTCCAGGGCAAGAACTGGCTCTTCCTTAGGTAATAGGGGTTCTTTAAGTAGCTGATCAACTTACCAGCCGCAAAGTTGAAAACATCGTTGAAAATCTCGAACCCTTTGGCCGTTTCTCCATTTAGAATTGAAGGCTCAGGCTCTCCTAGGTATGCCTTGCTCCCTTCAGCCTCACAGACGGTCACCATGTTGTAGAATAGTGGCCTCTTATGCTTATACATTTTCTAGTTTAGGGTAAAACCCAAACCTAGTCCGGGGGTAACCAGAATAGGATCAATGGCCCTAATAATTTCCTGATTTTGCTTACCCAATCCTCTTCCTAGGATTAAGCCTTGTTTCTTCATTAGCGCCTTTAAGCTCCTTGGGAAAAACTAATACCCTTTTTGAGTTCTGCGCTCCTTTTTCTTTTCTTCAGTTGTCACTTCCACCCTGATCCCTTGTGCCTCTCTTTCTTCAAACGTAGAGGCCGCCATGAGTTTACTGGTTGCCCATTATAAATGAACTTGATCTTCTAGTGTAGGGTAGATGGGATTGCCCCTAATGCATGAATCCATGGGCTAACCTAGTAGTGGAGAATAAGTTATTGGAATGTCCAACACCGTAAACTTTACTTTGGAGGCCACCCCTCCTGTAGTGACTTCAGGTTTAAAAATCCTGACCACGCCCTTCTTGGAATCATCATAAGTTTGAATTACAGTGTCGGACTTGGCTAGCATGTCTTCTCATAGTCCCGAGTGGGGTATGACTTTAAGTGGGTACAAGTTCAAAGCCGACCTTTCATCAACCATCACACAAGGAATTGCTCGATAAAAATTTGCATCTTTTATAAAAAAAATGCTCTATTGTGTATTCCGAGCTCTCGCGGTAACTTCAATAGTTGGTGGGGAGTAATCCCTTCCCCAATCGCAGTGCATATTTCTACCACTAATGTCGTGGGCATTGCAGGCATTTCCATCAGCTTTTTCACCAGCCCCATCCTCTACCTTTCAGATATTTTAAACAATTTTTAGATACTGTATTTTTTTAATCCCCTTCAGCTAGTTTACCAGGGGATCTATATCTAGTTCATCTTTCTCTACCTTTCGAGGGAGCGGTGGCTCAGGTTGCTCCCTAGCAATATCATCGGTGGTCAAGTTGTTGAGTTTTATGGCTTCCTTCCTTTGAAAGACCCCTCCACTATGGGTAACTCTCAATACCCCTCCTTCCATCACCCTTATCTCAATTGGAGTCACCCATTGGTACTAGTCATACCCATCATCAAGTTTAGCTTGAGATCCTTTCAATTGGTAAGTGTTTAGGTTGATTAGTCTCTTCTTGTATTTGATAGTCACACCTTCCGCTAAGACTTGATCATCTACTTTGCTCTTTCTTGTGAACTTGAGAACATAGGCATCCAGGTTAATTGGTACCAGCCCTGTCTGAGAAGCATTTACAAAATCATGCATAACTTGATCAACTTGTGGTTGGCCTTACCCTGCCCTTAATTGGTGATATGTGGGATCGATAGTGGTGCGGATTGTGTATACTACAGTAGAAGAAGATGGCCTTACAGGTATAATTGTACCACCAACATTCGGATTGGTCACCACATCATTGGCTCTGTCTTCGGGCTGCCCAGACATGGCATGATGATTAATGAGTGATGTAAACTTATCACTTTTTGAGAAGGTGTTCATAGAAGTTGCGATCTCGGTGCTCATCGATGATTGATTTGTTTGTGTATTGTATCCCACCAAAAGAGTCCGTTCCTCCCCTACGTTCCACTCTTGCAAGTTGCACATACTATCAATCTGAACAAAATCGAACAGAGTGTGCTGTCATGATTTTGAACTTGAGTCTTTGCTAGAATCGATGTACCGAACTTCCTCCAGAGTGGTCGTGATTGGAGAAATACAAAGTAAGCGGTGAGAAGACCTATTCTAAGACTTCTAGTGGACAGGCTTTTTCCTAGCCTAAGTACATAGGAAGATCTTCAGGTTATGCGCATTTGATTATGATGCGTGGTTGATGCGTGAAGTGTTAATGTCATGGGTGCATACACAAAGGATTAACGTGCCATGATGTGAGATAAAAAGCATGTTGTGAATCCACTTGAAATAAACACTATTAGTCGGTGATAAAAAATGCGAAAATGAAAGCCCGACCCTTGGGGATGAGTTTGAGATCTACACATTATCCATGGGGTAGCAAGATAAGAATGATGTATTGTAAATACGATGAGGTGATCGAGTTACTTGCGTGGTAATCGGTCGATAATTCAAGATTCCGTACTATGACTAGATCTAATGAAAAGAAAAGGTCTAATTAATTTCAGGTAAGTAGTGTGGCGTACCCTAATGAAATTATGAAAAGTTCAAAGAGCATGAAGATAACTACTAGATGTAGCCATTAAATGGATGTTTTGGTTCTTTTTCCCAATTAGGGTAGAGTCTCGCATGTCGATGTTAACATCATTATTAAAGGGTATGCGGTGTTGCATGAGTTATTGGCCTTTGCAGGCAAATGGTTCGAGTAATTAAGAGTATACCCTTGAGGATTGGTAAGGTAGGATTTTTGAAATGATTTTGCCCCGTGTGGGCTTAGGTTCGGATGTCATCAAGGACATCACATGATGTGGGAAAAAATGGTTAGGGTAGGTATTTTCCTTGTTTAGAATTTTATTGTGTATAATCACCCCAGGTGGGCTTTGAATCGAACGCCAAGTGGGCATCGCACAAAGATTTGGGTATGTTTTCCTTGTACGGGCTTAAGAGTCTGACATCATGTGGATGTCATGCTGAGAAAGGGTAAATGATGTTTAAGGATTCTCATCAGTTTCATGTTGTCCTAGAGTGACACGATCTCAAGTTTTAACTAATCCTAAGTATGGGTGACACCAAATTGGTGTCATGATGATGGGAAGATGACATGTCCATCTTATATTGTTAATTTCATGAGTGTGTACATTCACGTGTCTGCATTAAGATTCATGGTTAGCGCGGTATATTTGTATAATGCATGATGAATCAAAAGCAGCAAACACGTAGCACATAGCATATAATATCCAACTTCCAACCATACAACTCCCGTGCATAAGGTTTTTGGCGAGTTTCTATCCTAAGTTTTGGTTCATCTTAATACCATGAGGATACTAAGGAGCGAACCTGCAAGAAAATATAATGCATAATCGTTTGTTGGGTAACGCCCTAGAGAAAATGCCTACGGCTTATTTACATGAGGTTTGTAAATGGGTTGCTAATGTAGAAGGTTCTTGTTGTAGTAAAATACACTCTAAGCCTCTCCTCAAATTGGTTCTAACGAGGGAGGTACATGCTATATGGCAACATATGCTCCACCCGCTCAAGTACTATCTTTTCTCAAGGAGGCAGATTAGTACAAGAGAAAGCTTTGAGGTAATAGGGTACCTTAAACTTACGGGCTAATCCCCTCTATTGCAATGTGTTATAATGAATATGTCATAATTAAGAAAATACAGAACAATGTGATTAATAATTTTAGGCACTTATCCAAAATTTAAAACCTTTTAAAAAAAGTTGAAGAAAAAATCCCTAGCAGAGTCGCAAATGTGAGTGGATGACACGGAGAGCGAAAGGCTGAGAGCGGGTAGATGAGAGGTGCAGTCCACCGGGGTGTTTTTGCAAAAATAAAATTACCAGTTCGTGGACCCGGAAGGTTTAAATGAGAAGGTGAAAATATTTTTATATCGATCAAAACTTGAATTTGCTATCTCTTAGTGTGGTGTCCCCACCTGGATTAGCTCTTCCAAGAATTAAAGTCTTGTGAGGCTTAACATATAGGGGTGGGCCCACTAAGACAGAGAGATTCGGGTTCAGGATAAGTTGCTTACTTCTTATTTTATCACATTATATTACATCTACAAAAAACCATATTTCTTAATTGTGCATATTCGTACTTATAACATTTTTGAGTTTATACTGTATGATCAATGAGCATGCGGAAAGCAAATAAATTCATACATAAAGCGATAAATAAATGCAGAAAAGTATAGATTAAGATTACAAAACCTCAAGGGATGTAACCGCCTGCCTAATATATTAATTACATTTCCAAAAAATAATTGAAATTGCAATACTCGAAGGAAAATAAAAATCCAAAGCATACATCTAACCTAATCTACCGGCATCCACAAAGGTTAGTAGAGGGTATAACACAATGTTTGCAAATATGTTTGATTTGATTTTGACAAGTTTCATGTGGCCTTATAAAATCGACGATTGTAAATTTCTTATTTAGAAAAAAAGGTTCATTTTAATTATTAGCATGTAGGTTGCTCATTTTAATTAGTGAAAATGCTCGCATGGAAAAAATATAAGGACTATTATCAGGGAATAATTTTTATTCCCTTTGTAGGGGTATTCTAACAGGAATCTTCATAAATTATCAAACGAAGAAGAAAATGTATAACAACTTAATAAAAGAAACTAAGATTAATCCTATGTCAATATATAGAATAAAATAAGTCATAGAAAGCACGAGATAAAGTAACTCTAGGAACTCAGAGGCTTACTCTTTTGCCGTGAATCCACCTTCAAAATACATACTTGACCTTTGGGAGTGCTCCTCGTTCATCTTTAGATTTTTTTAGTTTTTGGTAAAAAAGATTGATTCCGAATTAAACTGCGTCTGTAATCCAAAAAAAGGAAACTGTGAAAAGCCAGATTTTTTTTTCATCTTTTTCTACTAAAAATTGCAAGTCTATTTTTACTAAAAATTCTTTCTATTTATAGGGGAACTTCCCGAAAAATCCAAAAGGAAATAAATTCGGTGAGGGGGTATGTCCTTGCTGAAATAGTGGCGAGGCTGGCTTGGCCTCGATTTTGGGTTCTCGTTTGTCCTCTTTAAATTTTAATTAATATTTTTAAATTCAATATTAATTAATTTGTAATAAGGTCTAATTTTTCAAAGTCCGTAAAAATAAATAAATTAATTCCATAAAAGGAATTAGTGATGAGGAAAATTCCCATTTAAAGATTGTTGGATAATAAAAAATTTATGTGATTGAAGGATTAAATCCCGAAAAGCCATCATCATTGAACACGCGAGCTGGTACAAAATCCCATGCTCATAGATGTCAAGTGAACATCATGCAATAAATTGGGTATAAAGGTACGTTCACCCTGTATGAGTTAAGGCTTAGACATCGAGTGGACAAGCCATAAAAATAACGGCATGTTCACCCCATGCGGGCTAAGATTCGAATGTCAAGTGAGTATCTAAAAGGGGGTAAATGATGCTTCATGATTCAAATTGGTTTGTATTGTCCTAGGGTTACACGATCTCGAGTGTCAATTAATCCTATGTATGACGATGAGAACATGCTATGTTACATCATTTTACATTATTTTAATATCATGAGTGTGTCGTTCAAGTGTCTACACTATGATTCGTTGTTATCATAACACATTTGTACAATGCATGATGAATCGAAAGCAGTAAACACGTAGCACATAGCATGCAACGTCTAACTTCCAACCATACAACTCTCGCATGTAGGGTTTTTTGTTAGTCTTTATCCTAAGTTTGGTTCATCTTAGTACCACGGGGATACTAAGGAGAGCACCTGCAGAAAAAATATAATGATTGATCGTTTGTTTGGTAACACCCTAGGGAAAATGCCTATAGCTTATTTAGAAGCTGATGTAGAAGCTTCTTGTTGCACTAAAATACACTCCAAGCATCTCCCCAAATGGGATCTAACGAGGGAGGTACATGCGATATGGCAACAAGTGCTCCACTCGCTCAAGTACAATCTTTTCTCAGGGAGGTAGATTCGTACAAGAGAAAGCTTTGTGGTTATAGGGTACCTTAAACTTACAGGCTAATCCCCTCTATTGCAATGCTTTATTAAGAATATGTCATAATTAAGAAATTACGGAATAATGTGATCAATAATTGTAGGCACTTGTCTAAAATCTAAAACCTTTAAAAAAAAAGTTTAAGAAAAATCCCCAGCAAAGTTGCCACTATGAGCGGATGACATGGAAGCAATGGCCTGAGAGCGAGCTGATATGAGAGGCACGATCCACCAAGGAGTTTTCTTAAAATAAAATATCGGGTCGGGGACCTGAAAGGTTTGAAAGAGAAGCGAAATCGATTTAGATTATCAAAAACCCAAAATCACTATCTCTAGTGAAGAGTCACAACCTAGATAAGCTCTTCTAGGAATTAAAGTCTTGTGAGGCTTAACATCCGGGGGATGGCCCACCAAGAAATAGAGATTCAGGTTCGGGATAAGTTGCTTACTTCTTATTGGATCACATTAAATTATCTCTACTGAAAACTGCATTTCTTAAATATGCATATTCGAACTTATGTCATTTTCGTGTTTATGGTAAGATTTATCTCGCATGCGGAAAGCAATAAATACATACATAGTGCAGTAAATAAATGCAGGAAAAAAGTAAAGATTACAAATTACAAAAACTCGGAGGATGCAACCGCCCGAAGGAAAATAAAATCCTAGGCATACATCTAACATAATCTACCTGCATCCACAAAGGTTAGCACAGGGTATAACAAAACATGAATGTTTACACGTATGTTCAATTTGATTTGGGCGAGGCCCGTATGGCCTAATAAAAATATCTAAGATTGAAATTCTTGTTTTAGGAGAAAAACGATTCATTTTATTTACAAATATGTTGCTCATTTTTATTTAATTAAAATTACTGCATGGAAAAAATATGAGGTATATTATCCGGGAATACTTTTTATTCCCTTCGTGGGAGTATTCTAACATGAATCTCCATATTTAAATTAATTGGAAATGAAAGATGGAAGAAAGCTTACATAGAAAAATAATAAAAAAATGAAATAAAAATAGCATATAATTAATCCTAGGTCAATATATAAAACAATAAAAAAATAAAGTAGTTACGAGAAAAGCAACTCTAGGAACTTAGAGGCTTACCCTTTCGATGCGAATCCACTTCGACGTATCTGCTTGATCCCCAGGATCGTTCATCTTTCGTTTTTTTTAGTTTTATTTGTGTGAAAAGAAAGATTTATTTATCATAAAAACAATCAGACTCGGACTCTAAATTTGTTTTATGTCCGAGAATATCTGAGGATTTTTGAGAAAAAAATGAATGAAATTGATTTGAAAAATAATTCCCGAATCCAAACATATTTTGGACCTGAAAATAGTCAAACAAAATTTTAAAGAAAGATGAAAACAAGTTAGAATTATTTCCTCAAGAAAATATTTTGTTCAGTACATAATTCTCTTTGTTTTGTCCAGAGAAAAAATATTTTTTCTAAAATTTTTCGATCCGTTTTCCTACTGAAAATTCCCCTATTTACAAGAACAATTTCTTTCGATCACATCCTCGCCGGCGAAGGTCACCCCCTCGATGACGAGCGTCTACCCCTCGCCGGCGAGGATCACACTCTCGCCCCCCTCGCCAGCGAGGTTGCCCATGAAAATGCAATTGATGCATTTTCATGGGCCACTTTTAATATTTTTTATTATGTTTTCTTATATATATATATATATATATATATATATATATATATAAATATATATATATATATTTTTTTTTTTTTATAAAAAAATGATTATTTCTGAATCCTTAAATATTTATTTAGGTCCTTAAAAATATTTTAAGCCTTTAAATTTTCACTTCTTGACTTTTAAATATTTTTTACGGTCTCAAATATTTATTTATGACCAAAAAAATTATTTTTTTTTACGAGGAGAGCTCCCATTTGAAGATCTTTTGAATAGTCAAAACTTGTGTGATTGAAGGATGAAATCCCGAAAAGCTGTCATCATCGAACACACGAGCTGGTAAAAAATCCCGTGCTCACACTAGCGCATGCTGGCGGATGTAGAGAACCCTTTTGATGCTCGTGAGGTGACCACGCAGGCCCCATCCATGAACAACCTGTGTTCACGGGGCACACTCGTAAAATGGAAAAATTTCCTTTTTCTCTGCATAATTTTACCCAATTCATATTTTAATTATTAATTGGTCTAACCAAATAATTATTCCAATGTGCTTGACTTTCCCTTATATTCTCGACAAATACCCCATCTATAAGTTCTTTTGTTAGCCCGATAAAGACCCAATGTGTGTGATGTCATAGGATCCCGAAGTATTGAGCTGGTAAAGGTTAACCTAAACTTAGTCTCCCATTCGAGAACTTTTAGGGTTAGTGTTCCAAACTGATATGGAACACGATAACTCTAGTTGATCAAATGGGGTTTCTAAAAAAGGTGTATGATACCCGATACTCGGATTGTTACGTGCTTTTGACTTGATCTGGTTCTGCAATAGTAACCAGTGCAATACACTCCTTCCATTAGGTTAAATACCATCCAATTTATTAAGCTCAGATTAAGTGTCAGCTCATGTAATAGCCAGCCATAGCTATCCCGAAATTAAACTTGTTCACGAAGAACACCACTCACCTTTATGTATCGAGTTTAACTAGAAACCCGTTCTATCTATCTCATACTCTGATATGAGGTTTATGAGTTTATCACTTCAAAAAGAGGCCTTAAGGTACAAATCCCATTATATTACTATATTAGGAGCGATGGATCCCATCTTGACTACTCCACTTACTAATGAATGATCTTTACTATACGCGTAATCACCTATACCATCTTGATTACCAAGGTATGAATAAGCATGACCAAAAGTATAGAAACTCCCCCATAAGGTAACTAGTATCTCAAGTCCGAGGATACTTGCACTACTACTGTAATAAGACATGACACCAACACATAGTTATAGTTATTTCCGGGTGTTTGCTTTAATGGTCTCCAATATATTACCCCGAATACATTCATGTGTTAATTGAAGGTTGTTAGATATGATGTATGCCCTAGAGGTAATTAGGGTGATATATCTTTATTAGTTACAATGTACAAATGATTTTCAACTTATTATTAAGGCATCTTCGTTGCTTATCAGTGCATTCTATTTATTTATGTATCTCGCTGGTATAATATATGTATAGAATTAAATGTGTATGCGTATTGATGAGACAAAGCCCATGACTACTTCATAGCATAAAAGTGCGAGGACATAGTTCGAGCTATGTGGTGTGAGAACTACACATATGTGTTACTATGAAAATTCTAAATATCCCTAGTCATAGTTTCATTGAGATTGGACGTCAATGGAACGGATAGACTAGCATGTGTAAGCTTACTTCTTGGATTAGATCGAAGTAGCTGATCTCACAAGCTGAAGGTGGTACCTTGAGTTAACACATGAATGTATTCAGGTAATACATTAGAGTCTGCTATAAGAAAGACACTCGGAAATAAATATATCCATGTGTTGGTGTTATGTCGTACTGCAGTAGTAGTACAAGTATCCTCAGACCTGAGATACTGGTTTCCATATGTAGGAGTTGCTATACTTTGAGTCATACTTATTCATACCTTGGTGATTTGGATGATATGGATGATTAAGGGCATTGTGATGATCACATGTTGAAGTGATATGGGATCCATAACTCCTGATATAGTTATAAAATGGGAGATGCACCTTAAGGCCCCTTTTTGAAGTGACACACTCATAAACCTCTGATCAGAGTATAAGATTGATAGAATGGATTTCTAGTCAATCTTAATACATAATGGCCAAGTGTTCTTCATGAACAAGTCTAATTCTAGGATAGCTACAGTTATTACATGAGCTAACACTTAATCCGAGCTCAATAAACTTGATGGTACTTAACTTGATTGAAGGAGTGTGTTGTATTGGTTACTATTTAAGAACCAGATCCAGTCACAAGCACATGACATTCTATGTGTCGGGGGGATCATGCTCCTTTTCTATAAAGCCCATTTGATCATATAGAGATATCGGTTCCATATCGGTCTAGAACACTGAGCTTAAAGGTTCCAGGGTGGGAAGCTATGTTTAGCTTAACCTCTAGTGGATTTATAGTTTGGGATCCTATGAAGTCAGACACTTTGGGTCTTTATCAGACTAAGTAAAGAACCTATATATTGGGTCTACGCCGAAAATACTAGTTGTCAAATACATTAGAAGAATTATTAATTGGGTGGTCCGAATTAATAATTAAAGAGAAAATGGGGAAAATTACACAGAGCGGAGCTAGGAAATTTTTCTTGTTGTGAGTGGGCCCTAAATGAACATGGGTTGTTTGAAGTGGGGCCTACATGGCTGCCCCACGAGCTAAAAAGCTCATGGGCTGCTAGTGCACTATAAGCCCGTAAGTGCTACCCATGGTAGTGCTTGCACGGGCCGCTAGACGGGCAAGTTAGCCCGCGGGTCATTGTGACCCACGTGGCTAACCCGCTAAGGTGGGATGGGAATATTGCCATCCCACCTAGTGTTTGAGGGGGACTCTAACACTCCCCCTTTTTCCTTATATATTTCCCTCCATCTCTTCTTTATTCCATACTTCAGCTCAGCTTTTCTATCTGAGTTCAACATCTCTCACTTCGTTTATTGTGCAAGATCCTCCACGAGTTTCTCTAAACAAACCAAGAATACTTTTGAAGGCTTTTTCTAAAGTTAGCTGATAAGAGTATAATTACACTTAATATCATATTAATTTTATACATTTAACACTATGAATTAAGTCATTTTTATACTTCATATAAAAGATTTCACGTGGTATGTAGTTGTTTTTTTATGCAAATGCATATACTAGTTAAATCTTGGGAGTAAAATGATCAAAATTGGAATTCTATGAAAAAAGAGTGAAAAAGGTGCAAAAAGATGCATGGAACTTAAAGATTTGGCCTAGGGTCAAAGCTGTTAAAGATCGGTGAAGTTGCAAGGAGAATTTTGAAGAAAAACTCAATTCACGGTCGCGATAATCTCGGTCGTGACTTATATACTTCAGAAACAGAAGTCTACCAATCAAAGATTCACGGTCGTGACTTACATATCGCAATCACGACTTGGACGATTTTCTGGTTTTATCTTGTTAACTACCAACCGCCAGATAAGCATGATCAACCGCCATCAACTGCCATCAACTACCAATGATAAGACACCTATCAGAAGTCAACCAATCATGAAAAGGTTCCTATCCATTGTGGATTATATCAAAGATTCTCAACCAATCACAATGAAGAGATGCAATCATTCACCAATGGATAGGACTCTTCGTTTGGATAGACGCAACCCTTCGAACTCTATAAATAGGGCTCCAAACCTTACAATTTCGTGCATCACAAAGTGCATCACAGAGTGTAAAAAAGAGGGGTGAAAGATAGTGTATAGTGTATAGATAGGGAATAAATATCTAGTTTCGCTACGTTCATAAGTGTTAGCGAGAAAATGTTTAAGTGATTCGAATCCTTATTTCGATCACTAGATTTCACTATATTCTTGAGTGATTGTTGTATAACTGTACTTGCAAATCACTTATCAATAGAATTTTTCATTCTTCAATATTCATTTGTTCGATATTCGCAAAGAATAGCATCCTAGCGGAGGTTCTGCACGGGCCGAGACCGAATTCAAAGTAGATGTAAGAATTGCGGGAATTGATGACTCCCAATAAAGAGTGGATATGGTTTGATCAACTTTAGCTTTCACTTGCATACCTTACAACTTTGCTTTGCTTTCTACTTATACTTTCTGTTTCAAAGTTTATGATATTTCTATAGGTCATAATGCGTATTTCATGCTAAGTCTTTTATATTAATCAAGTTATATGCGTTGGAGTTAATTTTAAGAGTAGTTTTGGGGTTAACAATATCGTGTATAATCACTAGATCTGTGATATAACGCTGTTTAGTGAGCCAACATTTTTGGAATGGTAACTTGCTAAATGTGGGTATGTGAGAGCGACCTATACTAAGTATAGTATTGACATTGTCTAGGTTTATATAATTATCTTAATTCGTTTGCGCTAGGTTTAGAAAAGTTATTTCATGTGTTGCTCTACGGCGAATCATTGAACATCAAAATATTTAGAACCGAGTTTGTTAGATTAGTTTAGTGAATCGTAACATCTTTGTTGAACTTGCATGTTTTCTCTGCTATACTTGTTCATAGGGAAAATCTCTATATTTAGATTCTCTAGTCTTCCACATCTATATTTACTCAATTTTCATTCTAATCTTCCTATCCAAAACATCCAATCTATTTTTATTTTATTTACTCTATTTTCCCTTATTGATCTTTAGACTTGGTTCCTTCCCTGTGGGTTCGATATCTTTTAAAACTACATCGCAACTGTATACTTGCAGTTATCACCATTTTTCTATTTGATAAGAGGTACTGACAACACCTGTATTTTACGTGAACAAGTTTTTTGCACTATTATTGAGGATAAGCCTTTCGAAACGAGTGTAGCCAAATCTTGCAAACAAGTTATTAAACTTATCAGTAGAAAAGTGGCGAACAAGTTTTTGGCGCTGTTGCTTGTGAAGGCAATAGCATTCTAAAGATCAAAGTTTCGGGAGAAGTTAAGTAAGTTCTAAAGTTTTTATCTGTTTGTTTTATTTCCTATACCATACAATTTTCTAACTTTCATTCTAGATATGAAAAGATTATGAAATAATCATCCTGGAGGTGATACATCATAATTTTCCATCTTAATTCTTGACAAATAGAAGGTTTTCTTCTATTTTTCCTTTTAGCGTTCACGACTGTCTATCGCGCTCGTGAATTCCCCTACAAAACTTTCTGTTTTAAAAATTATGTTAGTCATGTTCATGACATATACTCGCGATCACGACCTGTGCAATAACTGTAGCGGTTGAGCTGTTATTCGATAGTTATTCCATTAAAAATCTATAAATTGATGCATGTCTGTTCATTAATCATCTACTCCTGCAATCTAAATTTTTCCTTCCAAATCAAATATCCTTTCATTCCTTACAAATTTTCTTTCATCAAAATGGTTTATCCGACAAGGTCCGATGATTTTCAGCTAAAGAATATTCAGGAATGTTACAAAGCACCATTCCCTATTTATTCCGAGGAAGAAGGAGATCATTATGAAATTATCTGAGTTGCTAAATTTAAGAGTTCCTATACAATTAATAGGAATAGTATTATTCATCTGGGTATTTTCGATAGAATTATGTATTATCTTAGAATACTTTATTTTGTCATTTACTCCAACTTGACTCTCGGAAACAATGTGAGTAATTGCATGGAAATGCTGGTCACAATGGCATGGAGAAAAGATAGATAAAACTATTTGATCTATCACCACCATGGGAAAGAATACAAGATCACGAGGAAGGCTTTGGAAAAGTATTTGGGATTTCCAAAAGATTATTTCTATAAAATGCCACCTGGTTGGAATCCTGCTCCAACGTGGAATCGTTTGATGGGCCAAACCAATTACGAACAAGAATCGGCCTATGGCCGGTGGATTCGTGATCCTTGTTTGTTGGCATTACACATTTACTTAATTGGTGCACTATTTGGTAGGTCTAACTCCAATATTGTCATACCTGAAGAATTGTTTATCTTGGAAGCAATTCTGGAGGGAACACCTGTCGATGTCTCTGGGATTATGATGGAGACACTTATGTCTGTAGCACAAAATCCTAAATTGATTGAATATGGGTGTCGGATAATGGCAAATCTATTGGGACAGATAGGGAGATTACCCTATTTTACTGAAATTTTCACTAGTGAAGACGTAATTCCAGAGTTAACAATGGAAGTCTTCTTTGAGAAAAATTTCTTAATAAGGTGCATTGGAGAAGATAGGATAACTTATAATTGGAGATCTTAGGAAGAAAGGGTGGAAGCAGACTGAGAAAGAGAAAGGGAAAATGGGTGAGAAGAGGAAAATAGAAATTCCAACCTCTGTAGAAGGTTAAACGACCTTATGGAATGGCAAATTTCAATCCGTAGAAAAATCGAAGACATTCGTGTTTAACTAGTTGATGTCGAGCATGATTTAAGGGAATTTTACTACTAGATTAATCATATGATAGGATCATTTAACCTTGAATAAAATTTCATCTTTTCATTCTCAAATTAGTAGATTTTAATTTATTTTGTGTTTCGTATTATTCGTGTTTGTTTGTTTAATTGTTTTTTTCTGTTATTTTTGCTTGTTAATTTTTGTTATTATAAATGAAAATTTGAACAACAAGACGTTGATGTTCAATTGCTATCTTCACCATGAATACTCAAGGTATTATAGCAAATATTTATCATTTATATTTAACAAAGTGTGTTTGTGTTTCTAAGTTTTTATAGGTACAATTCTAAAAATTGAAGAAATTTGAGGATTAAAGAAGCTCGCGACCACGACACAATTCACGCTCGTGATCACTGGATAATAAAACTTTCTATTTCTTTCATGAGGAGAGTCACGATCGTGATTGGCCTTCGTGATCATGACACGGCAAAATTATAACCGTTACAGATCGTGAATTGACACATGATAGATGGCTAAAACCGCCATTAACGGCTAGTTTTGAACCATAAAAGGTTATAATCTCATTTATGACCAATTAAAGAACTAATAAACCTCTATAAATAGGTCCAAGATGAACACTAGCCACCACACCTTCTAAAAAACCTTCAAAATTTCTGATTTTCTCATCTTCTAATTCAAGCATCTATACCTTTTCAAACCTTTATCTTCAAAACCAACATGACTCATGCGAAGAGAACAAAACAAAAGAGAGGAGCATCATCAATTCAAGAAGAATTTGATTGTCCTTTCCCATTAAGGACAAGAGAAGAGGGCAGGAGATTTAAAAAAACTAAGCAAATTGGATATCACCGGTATGATATTCCTTGATTTAGTCTTCTTAGAAACTCTTAATCTCCGTGAAGAGATGGAAGTCTACCCATCGGCTCTTAGTCTTACAAAATTTGTGGATATGCGATTTCCACAAAATCGAGATTGGATTCTTGAATAATTAATAAGATTCTATTTTGAAGATTCAAGGAAGAAGGCAATACGATTTCAGAATCAAGGACAACAATGCACCGTCACGAGAGAGATGATGGGTGATTGGTTCGGTTTCTAGATTGCTAATTCATGAAGCATGACAGATTCATTTCAACTTTATTGAGTTTGGGAAAATTTGTCGGGTAAGAGAGTCTTTGATCCCAAAAATTCTCCTAACAAACTCATTAAGGATGAATGCATTCTTCTTCTCCACAAATACCTTTCCACTTAGGTATTTTGTCGAGTAGAGAATATAAAGGTCTAAAAGAAAGACTTGTTTGTTCTTTCTTGTGCTATGATGAAGCAAAAAGCGAAAATTGTGGATATTATAAGGGATATGATGAAGAAGAACTCAATGAGCATGAGAAGTAAAATTGGAGCGGCCGAAGGTGTTTATTCTTTTTATTCCTACTCCAACCGCACCAAGAAACTCAATTTAACTCAGGAAGATTCTTCCGTCAAACCATCAAATCAATCCGTTAGTAGTCGCAAAGGAAAAGCCCCGATGATCGAAATAGAAGAAAATGATGAAGAAGACGAAGAAGTTACGAAAGATTGGAAGGTGAGCATGTAACTTAAATTGGATAATTACCAAGCGGAACTTGGAGTTATGAAGAAGGACATGAAGATTTTCTAAAGAAAAGTAATAAATCGAAGCTACGAAAATTACTTTCATTCTTTAGAAAACAAAATTACCAATTCACTCCTAGTCCACCGGATTCTCCTTCACATTAGATTGAGTTTATTCTTTACTTTATCTTTTTAAATTCTATTTTTAGACTAGCATAGTTTATTATTTTTATAATGTCTCACAATGAGGATATTGTGTTCTTTAGTGTGGGGGGACATTTGTAAAAATCCCGTAAAATCCTAAAAAATTAAATAAAATAGAAAAATCGGAGAATTTGAAAATTTTTTGTTGATTTTAATGACATTTATACATTATCATTTCTTATACTTTACTAACATTTGACCAAGGTTATCATGAATGTTAGTTATTTACAAGTTTGATGTTAATGCACAACATTTATCAATTTGGTAAGGATGAGTGGTGAGTAACATTCAAAAGCAACATTCCAAGTAAGTTTTGATTTATATTTCGATGCAACATAAATTTAGTATAGGTTGTATAGTTTTAGTTCAATGCTTCCAATAAGTTTAAGTGGAGTAATATCTAATGGTATTCTTACTATGAATTTTATATGCAAATCTCGAATAAGTCCTATAAGTATGGAGTGTTTTTAAAGTGTTAGGAAACTATAGCTTTAATACTTTGAAATTGATTAATAAAGGATGAGGGTATTAAAGAAAAATCAAAGGAAAGAGAGGATAACCAATGAGTTATGCAAAAGGTGAGGAATGGTACGGAGCAGAAACTGCAACCATTCATTGAGTGAAAAAAAGAAAAGAAAGCATAGCATGAAAAATGGGTGCAAAGTACAAAGTACTTCTAAAACATATGCTTAAAAGAAAAAAATGAGAGAGTGGTATGGAGCATAAAATGCAACCACTGAAAAAAGGGGAGAGTGGTATGGAGCATAAAATGCAACCACTGAGAGTGTTTTAGCATCCTAGGTTACCTAAAAATGCCTTG